>WNWK01014231.1:0-20000 GCA_009830355.1 Cherax destructor | reverse complement strand
TCCCCGGTGGGTTCAGCGCTTCTTTTTTATTATAATAATCTTGGTCATTACTTCACTACTCAAAGTAATTACTTTGCTTCACTACTCAAAGTAATTACTTTGCTTCACTATTCAAAGTAATTACTTTGCTTCACTACTCAAAGTAATTACTTTGCTTCACAACTCAAAGTAATTATTTGCTTCACTATTCAAAGTAAGTGCTTTGTTTCACTACTCAAAGTAATTACTTTGCTTCACTAATCAAAGTAATTACTTTGATTCACTACTCAAAGTAATTACTTTGCTTCACTACTCAAAGTAATTAGTGACGAGAGTCGTTGTACTCATTCCCACACTTGTAAACAAAGACAGATGCATTGGTAAATTTTACCTATTATTTCAATAGGATTATTCGTCTGTGTTATGTATTCTTAAATATGTGTATAAAATGAAAAAAAAAAGGTTAGAGTTGTAAAAGTAGCAAGCAAGCCATAACCCAGTAAGTAACCCGCACATAGGACAATAACACTTATGGCGACGTTTCGGTCCGACTTGGACCGTTAAATGGTCACTAGTTAATGGTCCAAGTCGGACCGAAACGTCGTCATAAGTTTCATTATCATATGTGCGGGTTATTGTGTATTGTTCCAGTCACAGTATTGTTCCAGTCATAGTATTGTTCCAGTCACAGTATTCTGTCTTTGTATTTTCCATAGACCAGTTATGTCACGAATGGAATGAATTGAGGAAATACTTGGAGACTTGACATGCTGCTACTGAAGATATCCGTACTGATAGTACTGCTGATCTGGGGTTGCTGTTCACATTCTGTTATGTGCTTAATGCTTTTCCAGCTGCTGTCTGGTGCTGTTTTTTTCTGACGCAGTAGCAGTTACGGTTGCTAACTCAGCTGTTGATAATTAAGTAACTGCTGCTATTATTACAGCTGCTGCTTGGGAAAGCAGCAACGGTCCTTCCCTCAAACTATATCCGTCAGAAACTCTTATCTAACTCACTCTTTATTATCCTCAGCTCTCCGTTAATTATGCTCAGCAGGAAACTCTCTGGATGTAATGTAGGCGGCTTGTATGGTAATTGTGAAGGAGGGTCGTTACCTTGTCTTGTTCCATGGCCGGAGTACTGCCAGCCCACACTGCTACACCCACCTCTTCCTCTTCTTCTTCTCCATCTTTATCATCATCTACTTCCTCTTCTTCCCATCTCGTCATACTCACCACAGCCCCTCTTATCCTCCTCCTCCTTCAATTCTCCACCACATTATTCACTTGTTAAATCTACCCTTACAATTTAGCAACTTTCAGACACTCATCTCACGGAATATAACAAATTTCTAAGCACTTTTTCATATCGTATATCGTCTTTCTCATTACATTCACTCTGTATATCTTTCCACGTATCTCTTTACACCGTTTATCCTCTTTCTCATCCTCTCTGCACACTACAGCAACTTTCCAAGTCACTCTTCACACAGTATATTTAAGAAGGGTTTTTGCCTCGCTAGTGTTGAGATGTAAGTTAAATGGCACTTTGTACTGGTGCTCTGGGGAGCTTTCAACGGTCTGTTGGTGATTGATGATGCATACTGAGCACGCCCAGCTCACACATACACAACACCAGCTGCTCTCAAGAGCAGCGGGTGTTCTGTAAGTCTGAAAGCAGCGGGTGTTCTGAACTGAACTGAATACTCTCAGGTAAGAGCCCTCAAGAGGGCGAGTGTGAAGAGTGGACAGACGCAGAATAGATGATGAGAGGAAGATCTTGAGTCGGAGATATAGAGCCAGGGCTAAACCCAGCTGCGTGGCGTAGCGGGTGTTCTGTAAGTCTGAAAGCAGCGGGTGTTCTGTAAATCTGAAAGCAGCGGGTGTTCTGTAAGTCTGAAAGCAGCGGGTATTCTGTAAGTCTGAAAGCAGCGGATGTTCTGTAAGTCTGAAAGCAGCGTGTGTTCTGTAAGTCTGAAAGCAGCGGGTGTTCTGTAAGTCTGAAAGCAGCGGGTGTTCTGTAAGTCTGAAAGCAGCGGGTGTTCTGTAAGTCTGAAAGCAGCGGGTGTTCTGTAAGTCTGAGAGCAGCGCGTGTTTTGTAAGCTACGAGAAGGTGCTCTATAAGCAGGTGTTCTTCAGCCTGTTGCACGTCTGAGAGCAGTGGGTGTTATACCTGGAGTTACCTGGAGAGAGTTCCGGGGGTCAACGCCCGGTCTGTGACCAGGCTTCATTGTGGATCAGAGCCTGGTTAACCAGGCTGTTACTGCTGGCCGCACGTAGTCCGACGTACGAACCACAGCCCGGCTGGTCAGGTACCGGCCTGTCCAGTGCCTGCTTGAAGACAGCAAGGGGCCTATTGGTAATCCCACTTATGTACGCTGGGAGGCAGTTGAACAGTCTTGGGCCCCTGACACTTATTGTGTTGTCTCTCAACGTGCTAGTGGCACCCCTGCTTTTCATTGGGGGGATGTTACATCGTCTGCTGTGTCTTTTGCTTTCGTAGGAAGTGACTCTCGTGTGCAAGTTTGGTACTAACCCCTCTAGGATTTTTCAAGTGTATATAATAATAATGTATATCTCCCGCCAGCGTTCTAGGGAGTACAGGTTTAGGAACTTCAAGTGTTCCCAGTAATTGAGGTGGTTTATCGCAGTTATGCGTGCCGTGAAGGTTCTCTGTACATTTTCTAGTTCAGCAATTTCACCTGCCTTGAAAGGTGCAGTTAGTGTGCAGCAATATTCCAACCTAGATAGAACAAGCGACCTGAAAAGTGACATCATGGGCTTGGCATCCCTGGTTTTGAAGGTTCTCATTATCAATCCTGTCATTTTTCTAGCAGATACGATTGCTACAGTGTTATGGTCCTTGAAGGTGAGATCCTCTGACATGACCACTCCCAGGTCTTTGACATTAGTTTTTCGCTCTATTGTGTGGTTGGAATTTGTTTTATATTCCGATGAAATTTTAATTTCCTCACGTTTTCCATATCGTAGTAATTGAAATTTCTCATCATTGAACTTCATATTGTTTTCTGCAGCCCATTTAAAGATTTGGTTGATATCTGCTTGGAGTCTTGCAGTGTCTTCAATGGTGGACACTGTCATGCAGATGCCGATGTCATCTGCAAAGGAAGAGACGGCACTGTCGTTTATATCCCTGTCTATGTCTGATATGAGGATGAGGAACAAGATGGGAGCGAGTACTGTGCCTTGTGGAACAGAGCTTTTCACCGTAGCCGCCTCAGACTTTACTCTGTTGACTACTATTCTTTGTGTTTTATTTGTTATAAAATTATAGATCCATCTGCCAACTTTTCCTGTTATTCCTTTATCACGCATTTTGTGTGCTATTACACCATGGTCACACTTGTCGAAGGCTTTTGCAAAGTCTGTGTATATAACATCTGCATTCTGTTTGTCTTCTAGAGCATCTAGGACCTTGTCGTAGGGGTCGAGTAGTTGGAACAGACAGTAGCGACCTGCTCTAAACCCATGTTGCCCTGGGTTGTGTAATTGATGGGTATCTAGATGAGTGGCGATCGTGTTTCCTTTGCTATTGCTTTACTGCCGCCTTTGTGGAGTGGGGCTATGTCTGTTGTTTTTAGTAACTGCGGGACGACCCCAGTGTCTATGCTCCCTCTCCATAGGATGTTAAAAGCACGTGATAGGGGCTTCTTGCAGTTCTTGATTAACACGGAGTTCCATGAGTCTGGGCCTGGGGCAGAGTGCATGGGCATGTCATTAATCGCCTCTTCGCAGTCATTTGGCGTCAGGATAATGTCAGACAGGTTTGCGTCTATCAAGTTATGGGCACTCTCATAGAAAAAATATTTAGGTCTTCGACTTTCAGTCTGGTTAGCGGCTCGCTAAAAACTGAGTCATACTGGGACTTAAGTAGCTCACTCATTTCCTTGCTGTCATCTGTGTAGGACCCATCCCGTTTAAGTAGGGGCCCAATACTGGATGTTGTTTTCGACTTTGATTTGGCATACGAAAATAAATACTTTGGATTTCTTTCGATTTCATTTATGGCTTTAAGTTCTTCCCGCGTTTCTTGATTCCTGTAAGATTCCTTTAGTTTTAGTTCGATATTTGCTATTTCTCTGACCAGTGTCTCCCTACGTATTTCAGATATATTGGCCTCTTGTAGCTGCTCTGTTATTCTTTGCCTTCGCCTGTATAGGGGGCGCCTTTCTCTTTCTAGTTTACATCTTTTCCTCCTTTTCCTTAAGGGAATTTGTCTTGAGCAAACCTCAAGTGCCACAGAGTTAATTTGTTCTAAACATAGGTTAGGATCTGAGATGCTTAGGCTATCTTCCCAGTTTAAATCATTTAGGACTTGGTTTACTTGGTCCCACATTATGTTTTTGTTATTGAAATTGAATTTGGTGAAGGCTCCATCGCGACTGATCACATTTTGTCGGTCTGGGGCTCCCTCATACATGTCTGGACCTTTACTATATTGTGATCTGAGTAGTATATTGTTTTTGATATGATGACATTTCGTATCAGATCATCATTGTTGGTGAAGATGAGGTCCAGCGTATTCTCCAATCTTGTAGGCTCTATTATTTGCTGGTTTAAGGTGAATTTGGTACAGAAATTTAAAAGCTCGTGTGTGTGCGAGTTTTCATCTGAGCTGCCTCCTGGTGTTATCTCTGCTACCACATTGTTTGCAATATTCCTCCATTTTAGGTGCCTTAGGTTGAAGTCCCCCAGGGGCAAAAAGTTGAGGGCAGGAGCTGGAAGGTTTTCCAGACAGTGGTCAATTTTCAGAAGCTGTTCCTGGAATTGTTGGGACGTTGCATCCGGAGGCTTGTATACAACCACGATGACTAGGTTTTGATTCTCGATCTTTACTGCTAAAACTTCAACTTTATCATTTGAGGCATTTAGTAGTTCTGAGCATATAAGTGACTCTGTGATATACAGGCCAACCCCCCCCCCCTTATTTTTTTTGCCAGTTCACTCTGTCACATATGTATAGGATCCATATTTCATTGTCCAAGTGATCATTTATGTGGGTCTCTGTGAAAGCCGCAAACATTGCATTTGACTCTGTAAGCAGTCCACGGATGGCTTTAGACCCTGTATATTTGCAAAGATGAATGTCGTCGGATTGGTGGTATTGGTGGTATGGGGGGGGTCTTTTTTTCCTGGCACTAATATCTGTTGTTCTGGAGTGGAGGCCATTGACTGTGATTCCACTCCAGAAATGATTGCAGTTGGTGTACGATTTCTATCATTTCCTGTCATTTCCTGTGATAAGAGCAGCGGGTGTTCTGCATGCTGAGAGCAGCAGGAGTTCTGTAAGATGACACTAGTGGGTGCATGTTGAGTGCAATGGGAGTTCAGTATGGCTGCAGTGCTCCTCAATTTCTCTGTAAGTAGGCCCCGCCTCCTATGACATCATGTTTACCTTCGTCGCCTCACTTCAGGCCCCACTATAAGAGACAACATTCTCAGGCTTCAGCTTCACCATGGTGGAAGCTACGGAGCTGAACACTTATCAAGATGCTGTATGAATCCTTAGCGCTCCCGTTATAAACCTAATAATGATGATAATAATAATAATAATAATTCGAGAAACGAACCATAATTTTTAGTTCTCACGTACGTCAAACACACATCCTGAAAAATGAAAAAACCCACTTATGTACAGTTCAGGACATTTACGAGTACTACCAACATGGTCGAGTACTACCAACATGGTCGAGTACTACCCCACATGATCGAGTATTACCCCACATGGTCGAGAGGAAACGTTTCGCCAAGAGAGCTTCTTCAGGACTGAAGAAGCCACTTAAAAAGAAAGAGACAGGTCTGCTGGGAGAAGTGAAAGGCATAGCTCTGAGTTGGTCTGAGTGTGTAGATTACTCATGCGAACATTCTTTGAGGGGTCAACTTCCCTTCAGTGACTCAACGAGTGTCATGTGCTCATCACTTCAGTGACTCAGGGAGTGTCATGTGCACATCTCTTCAGTGACTCAGGGAGTGTCATGTGCATATCCCTTCAGTGACTCAGGTAGTGTCATGTGCTCATCACTTCAGTGACTCAGGGAGTGTCATGTGCACATCTCTTCAGTGACTCAGGGAGTGTCATGTGCATATCCCTTCAGTGACTCAGGTAGTGTCATGTGCTCATCCCTTCAGTGACTCAGGTAGTGTCATGTGCTCATCCCTTCAGTGACTCAGGAGTATCATGTGCACATCCCTTCAGTGACTCAGGAGTGTCATGTGCTCATCCTTCAGTGACTCAGGGAGTGTCATATGCACATCCCTTTGACTCAACGAGTGTCATGTGCACATCCCTTCAGTGACTCAGGGAGTGGAACAGTCTATGGGAAACACATTAGTGATTTAAATATGTTTCTGAGATGCAACGTGAGGAACTTAGCCCTCGAGGCAGACGGCCAATCCGTTTGACTTTCTTCTTAGTAATACAGAGAAGGTAAGAGTTACTGGAGGTGAGAGACATGAGAGATTGTGGTGAGGATGGGGAGAGATGAAGGTCATGTCATCAGTGTGGGCAGCATGTTGTCAATAACCATCCCTATAATTGTTATGTCTACTGCTGCTGCTGCTGCAGTGTATGTGAGAGGTCTTCACGGCATAAATAAGTATTTAAATTGCTCAATTAAAGGCATATGAAATAAGAAATCAGTTCACGACCCTCGGTACCAATACATTAATAGTAATTGAAAATTATTTAAGTTAACTAAAAATATCAACACCTTTAATAACAAAGCTTCCCAACACCTTAAATTACATAGCTTTCCAACACTTTAAATAACGACATCTCAACACCTTAAATAACAACACCTTAAATAACAACACCTCAACACCTTAAACAACAACACCTCAACACCATAAATAACAACACCTCAACACCAAACAACAACACCTCAACACCGTAAACAATCCACCTTAACACTTAATAAATAACAACACCTCAACACTTAAACAACAACATCTCAAAACCTTAAATAACATAACCTCCCCAAAATCTCAACACCATAAATAACATAACCTCCCAACATCTCAACACCTTAAATAACAACACCTTAAATAACAACATCTCAAAACCTTAAATAACATAACCTCCAACATCTCAACACCATAAATAACATAACCTCCCAACATCTCAACACCTTAAATAACAACACCTTAAATAACAACATCTCAACACCTTAAATAACAACATCTCAACACCTTAAACAAAACATCTCAACACCTTAAATAACATCAACATCTCAACACAAAAATAACAAATCTCAACACCTTAAATAATATAACCTCCAGCCTTAAATAGCATAACCTTCGTTCTAAAAGGAATTTCTCAAGGTTTGTAGTATATGTAATCTTTCATGTATAAGTGTAAAAATATTTATTCTTTGCTCCTGTCATATCCTGAGCGTGACTTTTAAATAACCAGGACGTGCTTAACCTAGAAGCATCGTGCATTTTTGCCCACTAAAACCATGCCTTTGCAAAGTTAATGTGTTTATCCATCATTACCTGTCAATTGTTTTGTATAAAAGTGTGTGTGTGTGTGTGTGTGTGTGTGTGTGTGTGTGTGTGTGTGTGTGTGTGTGTGTGTGTGTGTGTGTGTGTGTGTGTGTTTTGGGGCTACGAGACACATAGCTTACAACAAAAACACAATTCCAACTCTATGAGACTCGCTAAAACACAAATCGTCAGCTGAGTTTTATGAACGAAATGCTGCTGGTGATTTTATTATTAATGATGATATATTTCGTGCGGAATAGGTAAAACTTGTGATTTTGGAATAAATAAAACGCTCTTCTTGCCGAATAAGGCAAGCGAAAATTTGTATGCAATAATTTCGCAAAAATCATTCTGAACCTAACAAAAATATATATTTCAGTGTGTTTGTTCAATATTAAATTATTGTAAACTTATCTAAAATATATTTAGTTCGATTGTGCAAATTAAATTGCGCTTGTTATAATGAGGTTAGGTAAGGTTCTTTTGGTAACAAAATTATTAATTTTGCATTAACATAAATTAAAAATGTATCTTTAAAGGTATAAAGAAAATTTTAGAAAAACTTAATTTTAAATAAGTTCTTGTTGATTGACAGTTTTCCTATTGGCAGACATTATATATATATATATATATATATATATATATATATATATATATATATATATATATATATATATATATGTCGTGCCGATTAGGTAAAACTTGGATTTGTTAAATAGCAACGCTCACCTTGCCATATAAAGAGAAGTGAAAATTTGTGTATGCAATAATTTCGCCAAAATCATTCTGAACATAATGAAAAATATATTTCATTGTGTTTCTTTATTATTAAATTAATGTTAACGTATCTAAAATATATTTAGTTGGGTTAGGCTAATTAAATTGCGCTTAGTTGTAATAGGTTGAGTAGGTTTCAAAGTTTCTCTTGGTACAAAATTATAAATTCTTACATTAACATAAATGAAAAAATATATCTTTAAACGTATAAGAAAAATTTTAGAAAGGAATTAATTTTAGATGAGTTCTTCTAATTGACTAGTTTTTCCTAATCGCACGACATATATATATATATATATATATATATATATATATATATATATATATATATATATATATATATATATATATATATATATATGTCGTGCGATTAATCGATTTGGTAAATAGACGCTCTTCTTGCCATATAAGACAAGCGAAATTTTGTGTATGCAATATTTCGCAAAAATCATTCTGAACCTAACGAAAAAATATATTTAATTGTGTTTGTTTATTATTAAATTAATATCGTATCTAAAATATATTTAGTTGGGTTAGGTTTAATTAAATGCGCTTGTTGTAATAAGGTTAGGTAGGTTTTCAAAGTTTCTCTTGGTACAAAATTATAAATTTTACATTAACGTAAATGAAAAAAATATATCTTTAAACGTATAAGAAAATTTTAGAAAGGACTTAATTTTAAATGAGTTCTTGCTAATTGACCAGTTTACCTAATCGGCACGACATATATATGTCGTGCCGATTGTAAAACTGGTAATTGAAAACTCATCTAAAATTAATTCTTTCTAAAATTTTCTTCTATTTAAAAATTTTTTCATTTATGTAATAAGAATTTTTTTGCCAAAACAAACCTACCTAACCTTACAACAAGACCAATTATTTAGCCTAACCCAACTAAATATATTTTAGATACGTTAACTTAATTTAATGATAAACAAACACAATGAATATATATTTTTCGTTATGTTCAGAATGATTTTGGAAAATTATTGCATCACAAATTTTCACTTGTCTTATATGTCAGGTGACGTTGCTATTTAACAAATTGAAATTACTAATCGGCACGACATATATATATATATATATATATATATATATATATATATATATATATATAATATATATATATATATATATATATATATATGTCGTGCCGATTAGGTAAACTGGTCAGTGTAAACTATCTAAATAAGTCCTTCTAAAATTTTCTCTTATACGTTCAAACTATATTTTTCCATTTATGTTAATGTAAGAATTTATAATTTTGACCAGAACTGAAACCTACCTGACCTTATTGCAACAAGCTGTAATTAGCCTAACCAACTAAATATATTTTAGATACGTTAACATTAATTTAATAATAAACAACAAAATGAAATATATTTTCGTTATGTTCAGAATGATTTTGGCTATTGCATACACAAATTTTCTACTTGTCTTATATAGAAGATGACGTTGCTATTTAACAAATTTCAAGTTTTACCTAATGGACAGACATATATATATATATATATATGTCGTGCCGATTAGGTAAAACTGGTCAATTAACAGAACACATCTAAAATTAAGTTCTTTCAAAATTTTCTCTTATACGTTTAAAGATATATTTTTCATTTATGTAATGTAAATTATAATTTGTGACCAAGAAAAACTTTGAAAACCTACTAACCTTATTACAACAAGCGCAATTTAATTTAGCTAACCCAACTAAATATATTTTAGATACGTTAATTAATTTAATAATAAACAACACAATGAATATATTTTTCGTTATGTTCGAATGATTTTGGCAAATATGCATACACAAATTTTCATTGTCTTATATGGCAGGTGAGCTAATGCTATTAACCAAAATCTCAAGTTTACTAATCGCTCGACATATATATATATATATATATATATATATATATATATATATCGTCCGATTAGGTAAAACTGGTCAATTAGCAAGAACTCTTTTAAAATTAAGTCCTTTCTAAAATTTTCTCTTATACGTTTAAAGATATATTTTTAATTTACGTTAATGTAAAAATTTATAATTTTGTACCAAGAGAAACTTTGAAAACCTACCTAACCTTATTACAACAAGCGCAATTTAATTTAACCTAACCCAACTAAATATATTTTAGATACGTTAATATTAATTTAATAATAAACAAACACAATTAAATATATTTTTCGTTAGGTTCAGAATGATTTTGCGAAATTATTGCATACACAAAATTTCGCTTGTCTTATATGGAAAGAAGAGCGTTGCTATTTAACCCAAAAAAATCATAAAGTTTTACCTAATCGGCACGACATATATATATATATATATATATATATATATATATATATATATATATATATATATATATATAGGAAACATGACAAGCAGGCTTATATAAGGGGCAAGACTACACCTCACAGTCAATCACACTAACAAAGACTACACCTCACAGTCACATTACACTAACAAAGACTACACTCACAGTAGCGTAACATCGCACGATTTCGTGAAGAGGAACATAAGAAAGGACCTGAAACTCTTCCCAATTGGACTAATCTTAATTCTTGGGAAGAGTTTCAGGTCCTTTCTATGTTCCTCTTCAAGAGTCGTGCGATGTTCGCTACGTGTGTAGTCTGTTAGTGTAATGTGATGTGGTATTCTCCTTTTATAAGCCTCTTGTCATGTTTCCTTTTATAGTTCCTTGATAATGTGAGTAGTCACGAACGCGCTTGGAATTCCTCTATTTTTCATAGTGTTGTCTTATATATATATATATATATGCAAAAATATATATATCATGCAACAAGGGCATATATCGACAACCTGCCTGAGGACAATGCAGTGGTTAAATTAGATTTCAAGAATGCATTTAATCTCCTGAAAGGGACGTAGTATTAGCAGCTGTACAAACATTTTCCAGGTCTCTTCCCTTTTGTTTCAGCTGGATATAGCAAGGAATCAATGCTCCTGTTTGGAGAGCATGAAATCACATCATCAGGGGGTGTCCAGCAAGGGACCCTCCCCACCATTTCTTCTGTATAGCAGTTAGGGAAATCACAGTAAGACTGACCAGTGAGCTAAACATCTGGTTCCTGGATGATGGCACACTAGCAGGTACAAAGGAGTCCCTTGTAGATGATCTTACACAGGTGATGACACAGGGACAGGAAATGGGTCTCATCCTGAATCCATCCAAATGTGAAATCATATCAGTCAATCAACAAGTGATAGATGCAGTGCTATCAAAACTACCAGGAGCAACAGTCATTGCCCCTACTAATAGTGTCTTGCTTGGAGCACCTCTGGGAAGAGATGCCATTGACACATTCTCAGGAAGAAACTGGAAGAATTGAGGAGAATGGAACAACGAATAGGCAATCTTGACACCATGATGCCTTGTACCTCCTCACAAAATGCTTGAGTCTGCCCAGGTTGACATATTTCCTAAGATGTGCTCCTTCATATGATAATCCTATACTGCACGAATATGACAGTATCCTGAGGCAGATCTTTACTAAAGTACTTAACCTTACTCTAGAAGATGGGCAGTGGGACCAAGCTACACTCCCAGTCAGACTAGGAGGCATTGGTGTCCGAAGTCATCTCAGATTGCTCTACCTGCTTTCCTGTCTTCATGCATTGCATCCAGAGGGCTTGTAGCAGCAATTCTCCTGAACATCTTAGGGACACGATTGGAATCCATGACCAAAAGTTCGTTGATGGAGCCAGGATCTGGGATAACCTAACAGGCTCTGAAACCAGGCCTGCTCCCCCAACAACTACAAACAGTCGCACTGGGATGGCCCAATAGTAGAGAATATAGCCTCAGCAATGCTTCAGAGTGTGTCAGGGAAGGATAGAGCCCGCCTACTTGCAGTGAGCTCCTCATGCAGGGGACTTTCTTTTGGCTGTTCTCAACTCCAGCCTTGGCACACGCCTCGACCCACAGACCATCCACATTGGTGTTGCCTTCGACTTGCCGCCCCTATTCTCGCCGAACACAGGTGTATTTGTGGCAGTGAAGCAGCAGACCGATTCGGGTACCATGGTCTTGTGTGTCGTAAAACCGAGGAAAGATTGCAAGACATGAAGAGGTTAATAACATTATCAAGAGGAGCCTCACAACAGCCGGATGCCCAGCAGTAGGGAACCACCCCAACTATGCAGATCTGATGGCAACCAAAAGCGTCCAGATGGTATCACCCTTCAAGCCTGGACAGACGGCAAGCAGGTGGTGTGGGACTACACATGTGCATCTACCTTGGCTGATACCTATCTCCAGTACACCAGGGAGGAAGGAGGGCTGCTGCCACCTTCAGGGAGTCCCAGAAGTCGAGAAAATATGGAGAACTTGCCCATCATTATATGTTTGTTCCCATAGGCTCAGAGACCCTTGGCTCATGGGGAAAGAGTGCATCTAAGTTCCTCAAGGAGCTGGGCAAAAGACTCAACAGGGTAACTAGGGATCCCAGGGCAGCTAGTTTTCTGTTCCAGCGACTCAGCGCTGCTGTTCAGAGGGTAATGCATGCTGTATTCTGGGCACGCCACCAGCTCGGAAGAGCTGGATGAGATTTTCGCATTATAATCAGTGACAAAGATGTAACAATATGTACTAGACATGTATCTCTCACCTCGTGTACTGTATATGCCATCTTTATATCAACAATGTATCTCTCAAATCTTTTGAACCATATTATGTAATAAAACATACCTATTGGTAAAAAAAAATTAAAAGATGGGGGGTAGGAGAAGTGGAATATTCAAATGGCATCAGGAAGAAATCCAAATATTCTTCCTTGAAGCCTTTTTATCCACTTCTCCGAGGCTATGGTCCCATAATTTGTATTAGAGGTGGACCCCTGTTCTCATATATATATAATATATATATATATATATATATATAATATATATATATATATATATATATATATATATATATATATATATATATATAGAGAGAGAGAGAGAGAGAGAGAGAGAGAGAGAGAGAGAGGAGAGAGATGGAGAGAGAGATGGAAGAGAGAGAGAGAGAATGGAGCGAGAGAGGAGAGATGGAGAAAGAGAGCGAGATGGAGAAGAGAGCGAGATGGAGAAAGAGAGCGAGATGGAGAAAGAGAGCGAGATGGAGAAAGAGAGCGAGATGGAGAAAGAGAGCGAGATGGAGAAAGAGAGCGAGATGGAGAAAGAGAGAGATGGAGAAAGAGAGCGAGATGGAGAAAGAGAGAGAGATGGAGAAAGAGAGAGAGATGGAGAAAGAGAGAGATGGAGAAAAAGAGAGATGGAGAAAGAGAGATGGAAAGAGAGAGAGATGGAGAAAGAGAGAGAAGAGATGAGAGAAAGAGAGAGATGGAGAAAGAGAGGAGATGGAGAAGAGAGAGAGATGGAGAAAGAGAGAGATGGAGAAATGGAGAAGAGAGAATGGAGAAAGAGAGAGATGGAGAAAGAGAGAGATGAGAAAGAGAGAGAGAATGGAGAAAGAGAGAGAGATGGAGAAAGAGAGAGAGATGGAGAAGAGAGAGATGGAGAAAGAGAGAGATGGAGAAAGAGAGAGAGATGGAGAAAGAGAGAGAATGGAGAAAGAGAGAGAGATGGAGAAAAGAGAGAGATGGAAAGAGAGAGAGATGGAGAAAGAGAGAGAGATGGAGAAAGAGAGAGAGATGGAGAAGAGAGAGAGATGGAGAAGAGAGAGATGGAGAAAGAGAGAGATGGAGAAGAGAGAGGAGAGAAGAGAGAGAGAGAGATGAGAAAGAGAGAGATGGAGAAGAGAGAGATGGAGAAAGAGAGATGAGAAGAGAGAGGAGGGAGAGAGAGATGGAGAGAGAGACGGGGAAGAGATGGAGAGAGAGACAGAGAGAGAGAACGAGACATAGGCAGAGACAGAGACAGACTGAGACAGACAGACAGAGACAGACAGAGGTATTGCAAATTATTGATACATCCATTAAAAATTAGTCAAACATATACATGAGTGGATGTGGTTGAGAGTGACGTGGACCTGCCTTTATGTTTCTATTTTTTTATTAACTTATACAATGTTAAAACAAAAGTATTCCCTAATACAATCTAAATACATACAATTTGTAATACATGAACAGTTTATGCCTTCAGTTTTGAAACATTCATTTTTAATATATACATTAGTAATGCATAAGTCCTACTATATTTACTCGTTTAATATTCGTATATCAATAATACATACAATATTGATACATACATGAATAATACATGCAAAACTGATCATTTCGTGATTCATACATTCTATATAAACTTAGTGCATAAATATTTATACTTCATAAGTATTAATACAAAAGGATTGATACATGCACACATGATACATTGGTATAATGTATTCAATAATAAAATATACATAGAATATTAATACATATAATATTGATGCCAGAACTATTTATCCGTTCTGTGTAAAACATATCCCATTGATAAGAACACTCTTGACGTACACAATACTGATACGTACAATAGTACAAGAGCTATTAATACGTACAATATTGATATAATAATGATTGTATAAAAGGTTATTATTACTTTTTGATTTATTAGTTCGGTTCACTTAGTTGGAGCAATACAGAGAAGGTTGTAAAAACAGTGCATTATTTTTATTTAGTGGACATGGTATGTCAAAGGTTCAGTAATAGTATGTTCAAAGTACCTAATAATGCCATGCGAGTGTCAGTAGTCAAAATCATTATATTTTTTATCCTAATCGAAAAAATATAAATTTTTTGACAATTACCTGATGCGCACACACACACTAACAAACACATACACTAGCAAACACATTCACTCACATATGAACCTCTCTCTCTACACACACACAAACACTCATTCACGCACACTACCGTTCCCATACACACACCACACTCAAACACGGTCACAGAAACACAGGAAGGATGATAAGCAACACAACCTACCACAGAACCACTCACAGAAAACCCCTCGACCCCGACAACCCCACCGCAACTAAACAAATTACCCCAAAACAACCCACACTTCACACCCACAGCCACCCCCTTCCTCACAAACTCCACCTTCACACCAGCCTCTCATATCATTCTTCAAGGTCTCCCACTCCCCCAGCCCCACAACCCCTCCCTCCAAAAACATGAAGGTATGGCACAATATCGCAGACGGAATAACAAAAAAAATGTGAGGAGTGGCACGAGAAAATCATGGAGGTATCCCCAGACATCATAGCTCTCACAGAAACAAAGCTCAAGGGGATGATAACAGATGTGATCTGATGTGATTTCCTGAGGAAATAGAGAGGGAACAGGGTAAAAGAGGAGTTGCACTGCTCATCGAAACTCAAAGCTGCTGTGCACCCACATCAGGAGGAAAACAACAGTCAAGAACCGGTAATCAGGCTGAGGATGGAAGGAGGGAAGATCACAAGAAACGACGAAGAAGTTTGTGAAGAGCTTAACAAGAAATTTAAGGAAATATTTTCAGTGAAGACAAACAATTCCGGCAAACCGGGATGGAAGGGTACACCAACAAGTGCTGGACACACCACACAACTAAGGAGGGGATGAAGAGGCTGCTTAGTGAGATAGATACCTCAAAGGCGGTGGGACCAGACGTCTCTCCATGAGTCCAAAGAGGCACTCTGTGCCACTAACAAAAATCTTCAACACATCTATCGAAACAGGACAACTACCTGAGGTGTGGAAGATAGCATTAAACTACAGACCAGTGTCACTGACATGTAAAGTATGCAAAGTCATGGAGAAGCTTATCAGCAAAAGTCTGGTTGAGCACCTAGAAATTAATGAGCTTATTCACGATAATCAACAAGTTTACAGACATGGGAAATCCTTTATCACAAACCTACAGGAGTTTTACGACAAGGTAACAAAAAAAAAAGAAGAGAGAAGAGAGAGAGAGAGAGAGAGAGAGAGAGAGAGAGAGAGAGAGAGAGAGAGAAGGTGGCATTTTCTTGGACTCTCAGAAGGCTTTTGACACAGTTCCACACAAGAGATTTGTGGAAAAACGAGAGGAGCAAGTAGGAATAACAGGAAAGGCACTGCAGTTGATCAGAAAATTCCTGACAGGAAGGAAATAAGTGACGGTACGTAATGAGGTGTCAGAGGGGTGTTATATGACTAGCGGGATTCTACAAGGGTCAGTTCTTGGGCTAGTGTTGTTTCTGGTATATGTGAAGGACATGACTGAAGGGATAGATTCAGATGTGTCCCTGTAATGCGGGGAATTCAAACGGACTAGAATCAATTAGAGAGTGCAAAAGTTTGCAACAAGACTAGTTCCGGAACTAAGGGTATGTCGTACGAGCTGAGGTTAAGGGAAATCAATCTGACAACACTGGAGAACAGGAGGGATTGGGATGACATGATAACGACATAAAATACTGAGAGGAATTGACAACGTGGATAGGGACAGACTGTTTTAGAGATAGGACACAGCAACAAGGGGTCACAACTGAAAGTTGATAATTCAGATGAGTCACAAGGATGTTGGGAAGCATTTCTTCAGTCACAGAGTTGTCAGGAAGTGGATTAATCTGGAGAGTGATGTAGTGGAAGCAGGATCTATACATAGCTTTAAGAAGAGATAAGATAAAGCTCATGGAGCAGAGAGTGAACCTAATAGCGTCCGGTGAAGAGGCGGGGCTAGGAGCTGTGAATCGACCCCTGCACCCACAAGCAGGTGAGTACTAATAGGCGAGTTCATTAAATAAGAGTGGAAGACTGAACGACTGGTAGAGGAAGTATGACTGGTAGTATGCCTGTTCAGAAAGGGGTATGTGACCAGTTACCTTACTCCCCCCTCATCCACCGGGTGAGGGGCAACAAGGGACCCTTGCAGACAGAGTAGTGTCACTTGGCTTCCTGCTCTCATCAAGTCTAAGTATAGAAATCCACTCTTGATTTCTCAATTCATGTTTTGCTTTGTTTTCTTAATTTAATAGAGACAAGACTTGTACTCTCGTTAGGATTTTTAACTTTTGTCCGGACTTGGGTAGAATTACGTTTATAAAGTAATGTTATTCATAACCATTTATTTTAATGGCATTCAGCCTATCATGTGAATGACTCCTTCTCCGGTTCGTAACTTCCTTTTATTTTCTTCTCAGCCTCGCTGGATGGTTTAGGTCACACACGAGATGCGAGACGAGACGAGCAGCACGATTTGGAAACTTGGGAACTGTTCTTCCTTCACCTTTGATTTGTGTTCACCCGTTTACTACATTACGTGAACTCTGCTCTGCAGGTCTACGATTTCGTCAAAGGCCTCATCTCTACTCTACTGATCTTTCACTTTGCTTTAGATCTACACTCCTACATCACAAAAAAACTGCTGTTACGCTACTAATGTGCACGTCATCACAAGAACTCTGTTTTTTCTATACCACCAGGACAGAGTTACTATCTCTACAACATATTGAGGAACTTGCCTAGTTTTTTCTACTGTTGTCGATTTCCGGTTGACTACTACTGCCGGAGGCCAACTCGGTTACCAACGCTGCTAGCTACGCACCTTCATAAGCATTGTATCCGTCAGGAGCTGGACCTCACAATAGTCTAGAATACCTGTTGTACATGAATATTATACAATACCGACAAGATGAAAATTAGACACATGTGCAACTTCTGGGTATCTTTAATGTAGACGTTTTGCCATCCAGTGGCTTTATCAATACAAATTCAAGAACATAATTTGAAGACATTAGAACTATACACAAAAGATAAGATAATCAGTCCTTCAGCCACTGGATGGCGAAACGTCTACATTAAAGATACCCAGTTGTTGCATGTGTCAATTTTCGAGAACTGACTTCACTTTAGCTTCCTGTTCCCCTCCATCTTATTCCTGTGCGCCTTGCTATACCAACGGCAGACTCAGATCTTTCTGTACATATTAGGCTTGTTCATTTGATTGATTTATTCATTTAATTTTTCCCATTTGCTTCAGTTGGAACGATTTCATGTTTAATTGTAATATATTTTAAAATATTTGTTTATATTCAATAATTTTTTTTTATATTACTTTATTTATTTTTCTGTTTTCTTTTCATAAGGAATAGGGAGCTCCGTCAAAAGCTCTTTGAGGGTTTAAAAGGCCCTTGCACCTTCACAGAAACCCTTACCTTTGGGTGAAATTAGATATAGGCTTCCTCAAGGACCTGGCCTTCAGGCTCGTCGAAAACACCAGAGACTCGAGGGCGGCCACCTTTTTTCTTTCAGTTTCTCAGTATGGCAATCCAGATAGGAAACGCTTAGTACATCTTTGGTTTCCGACCAGCGTCCAAGGAGTTTGATGAGCTTCACATCATATATTTGTGTTTCTCCAAACTTTTTCCAATTCTACATGTTAAAAAATTCCTGTATTCATAAACATGTAAGCTTAAGTTCTATGAACCATTTAAATAAATATTTACAACAAACGAATATACATATTAAAAGGGAGGTAGTGGAAAAAATGAACAGCTCTCTGGAGAGTTCTCTATTTGAGCATGGATAAAGTGCAGATAAGAAAGAGGATTGTGAAAGAAAAGATGGATATTCTAGTTGTAAGTGAAACAAAGCTGGGACCACTTCTATGGCCTAAATGACATGTATGCCAGGGATGGGGTTCACTTATCCAGGGCAGGTGTGGATTTTCTTGCTAGCTCAGTTGAGGGTGTTGTTAGGACTTTAAACTAGGATTAGTTAGAGGTATGGGTTTAGAAATGGAAAATACTGAATGTCGAAATATAGATCTAGGCTTTGATATAAAAAATCTTAACAATAACAAGGACAGTAATAGGTATAGTGGTAAAACAGAATGGAGCAGGAAGGGTAAAGAGAAAGGAGGGTATTTAAAAGTGTATTATACAAATAGTCGTAGTGCTAGGAATAAGATGGACGATTTGAGATTAGTTGCAAGGGCAGATAACATTGATGTATTTGCCATAACTGAGACGTGGTTCAATACGAAAAATAGGGACATGCCTGCTGAATGTCATATACAGAGTTTTAAATTGTTCCAAGTAGACAGAAGTTTCGGGAAGGGGGGTGGAGTGACACTGTATGTCCGAGATCGCTTGAACTGTTGCATAAAAAAGGGAATAAAATCTGAAATAACACATACAGAGTCTGTCTGGATAGAATTTTCAGAGGGGCATGAAAAATTGATTTTAGGTGTGATATACCGTCCCCAAACTTAGATAGGGACCAAGGGAGACTACTATGGGAGGAAATTTTAAGGCCACAATGCACGATAACGTAGTTATTCTGGGTGACTTCAACTTTAGTCAAATTGATTGGAATTTTTGACTGGGAATTTAGAATCTAACGACTTCTTAGAAGTAGTTCAAGATTTTTGAAGCAGTTTGTGACAGAACCTACAAGGGAAATAACCTGCTTGACTTAGTTCTGGCAAACAAGGAAACCCTTGTTAATAATTTAGAAATTACAGAGGAACTCGGCGCAAGCGACCACAAATCAATTACCTTTGGCATTGAATGGAAGTTTCATAGTACGAATAACTCAGTAACGGTCCCAGATTTTCGCTTAGCAGATTACAATGGACTTAGAGAACACTTATCATCTGTGGACTGGGGTAATGAAGAGAGCTATCAATATGACAGTTTTCTGAACACTATACATGCTGCCCAAATAACATTTATCCCATATAAAGAAATTAGATCGAATAGAAATGACCCAAAATGGATGAATAATAGGCTCAAATATCTTTTAGGGCAGAAGAAAGGAATTTATAGGCGTATCAAA
>WNWK01014230.1:0-52191 GCA_009830355.1 Cherax destructor | reverse complement strand
GCGGCAACTTTGGGATTTCCGGCACTTTTTTTATTTTACGTTTTTTTAACTTTCTTTTCAAAATTTTTTTACCAGAACTTTTTCCCAAAACCCAAATAATTTGAATTTTTACAACACAATAACCTCACTAATTTATCATTATATTCAAAAACTTGTTTTACAAGTTTATTGAAACAAAAAATGATAAAAATTAAATTGTGTTGAATCCCGTACCATATAGTACCATATTACAATGGAACCATATAGTTGAATATCATGAATGTACCATATGGTGAATTTAATTTTATGGTACAATGTATCATATGGTACAATGTATAAAAGGGGAATTAATTTTACAATGTATCATATAATGCCCAAAAAATTATATTAATGTACCATATGCTACAATTAATAGCCCCCACAATAGAAGGGGGGTATCATATGGTACAGGGAAATGGACAGGTACCAAACAGATACGGGGATCCCAATGGAAATAAGTCCCAAATTTTGGGTTATCCTGGGATCTTTAACATATGCTTTGCCGGGCTTGCAGAGTGCTGCATGTTTGGCACCATATGGACATTGACCTTTGGTACCGTTGTATTCAACACAACCACATAATATTTTCATCTTATTTTATTTACAATAATTGTTTACAATAAAAAATATACACAAATGTATGTTAGTAATGTTCAATTATATATTTACAAAAGTACAGTGACTGGACATGTTGCTAGAGGTGGATGACAAAGCGCTTTGTTAGAAACTGCTGCATCATGTGCCTTGAGACCAACACTCACTGATGCGTCAGTGTGCCTTGAGACCAACACTCACTGATGCGTCAGTGTGCCTTGAGACCAACACTCACTGATGCGTCAGTGTGCCTTGAGACCAACACTCACTGATGCGTCAGTGTGCCTTGAGACCAACACTCACTGATGCGTCAGTGTGCCTTGAGACCAACACTCACTGATGCGTCAGTGTGCCTTGAGACCAACACTCACTGATGCGTCAGTGTGCCTTGAGACCAACACTCACTGATGCGTCAGTGTGCCTTGAGACCAACACTCACTGATGCGTCAGTTGCCTTGACCAACACTCACTGATGCGTCAGTGCCTTAACAACTCACTGATGCGTCAGTGTGCCTTGAGACCAACACTCACTGATGCGTCAGTGTGCCTTGAGACCAACACTCACTGATGCGTCAGTGTGCCTTGAGACCAACACTCACTGCTGCGTCAGTGTGCCTTGATACCAACACTCACTATGAGCTAGTGCCTACTTACACCAACCACTTACTGACCATATGGTACAGGGTACCATATGATGTCAGTAGTGTTACTGATTCAGTAACACTACTGATAATGGTACAGCATACCATACAGTACATTGTACCATATGGTACATTGTACCATACGGTACAATGTACAGGGATCCCTATGGAAATAAGTCACCCTAACTTTTTTGGGTTATCTTAGGATCTTTCCACATATGCTGCTATGTATGATAATCTATGTACGTAACTGTATTTGTGTACACCTGAATATTTACTCAAGCACATGTGGAGTCATAAGTAAGTTTATTCAGGTATACACAAATACAGTTACATATACAGTAGGGTCCCACTTATATGGCAGGTTAGGTTCCAGGCTAGTGCCTTAAAGCAGAACCCATTTTTTTCCACTTATAAATGCATATAAATGGTAGACAACAAGCTTACACTAACTTATATTAAGTTAGCAATAGCACTAGGCATTAAAAAACACAATAAAAAGTAAGATACACAGAGTACACTTATTACTTACCTTAAAGTATTAACATTGATGTGTGAGGTAAGTGGCAGGGTATTGTCTAAAACAAGTAAAACATTAAAAGGAATTTTCTTTTCCTTGCAGTAAGCCTCAACTGTAGGCTTAAAATAGTCTGTGAACCAATTTATGAAAACATCAATAGTAGTCATCCAAGCTTTCAAATTGGATTTATAATAATCAGGGAGGCTACCTTTTGCATAGTTCTTTAGGGCCCTAGGATTCTCTGAGTGATAAATTATCATAGGTTTTAACTTGCAATCCCCAGCAGCATTAGCTCCTAGCAAGTGTTAGCTGACACTCTTGGGTTATCCTGGGTTCTCTACATATGCTGCTATATGTAACTGTATTTGATAGCTATCTCAGCTATCTCAGCTTACCTTATTGGTAAGTTTATTTCAGGTATACACAAATACAGTTACATAGATTATCATACATAGCAGAATATGTGTAGAGAACCTAGAATAACCCAAAAAAGTAAATTCACTCAGTTTAATCATTTCTAACTTGGCACTTAGAGAGGCTTACAACTCCTTTTTATCACAACTAAGCTTAGACACCCTAGTCAATGAGAGCCAACTAGTTAACGAAAGAGTAAACGAGAGAGAATGGGATATGGAGTTCAGACAAGGTAAAAAAAAAAAACTGAACAGGTAGTGGGCAATCACTCGGTCAGGTAAAGTAAAGTAGTAAAGTAAATTTTATTTCATTGCAATTTTACATAGATATTTGTAGTTACAATTATAAACTGAAGTGCAAGGAGAGCCACTGACATGCCATGGCATTAGGGGCAGCTTAATCTAATGACTTATAGACTATGTACATAATATTAGAGAAATTGATTGAGATTTTTCTAGTTATATATTTGATTTAAAATTACAATACAGTGGACCCCCGAGTAACGTAAAAAATTCATTCCAGAAGCCTGCTCAAGTGCCATTACCAAATGAATTTACTTCCTTAAGAAAAAATGTCAATTAGGTTAGTCCATTCAGACCCCCAAAAATACACTTACAAAAGCAATTACAATATTATACTTACATAATTGTACGATTTCCGGGGTGTACGTAACTCGGGATCCACTGTTTGATGATATTACACTGTTAAAATTACAATATGATGATATTATGTACATTGTAACAAGTGTTTACAAGGATGGTAATATAAAATTGAGATTATCTTAAGGAAAATAACATTGAGCATTTTTGAAAGTAATTTATAATATGAGTATTTAGTTTAGGGTGAGTAGGGGGTTACATAATAGTAACATATTAGTAAAAATTGAAATTATCATACAGGAAAATAATATTGAGCATTTTTGAAAGTAGTTTACAGTATGAGTATTTAGTTTAGGGTGAGTAGGTGGTTTTTGAGAAGAGTCTTAAATTGATTTTCAGACACAGTTATCTTAGTATTTACTGGTAATGAATTCCAGATTCTGGGGCCCTTTATGTGCATAGAATTTTTACATAGATTGATATGGACTCGGAGTATATCAAAAAGTGATCTGTGTCTTGTGTTGTGGTCATGGGTCCTATTAAAGTTGAAGAAAATTTTGAGCGGAGGGTTTATATTAGAGTGTAGAGTATTATGTATGTAGTAGGCACAAGAATAAGTGTGAATGTTCTTTACGGTGAGTAGTCTTAGGCTTTTGAATATTGGTGAAGTATGCTGTCTAGAGTGGGAATTTATCATCATTCTGACTGCAGCCTTTTGCTGGGTTATGAGTGGTCCGAGGTGATTTAATGTTGTTGATCCCCATGCACAGATTCCATAGGTGAGATAAGGGTAGATAAGTGAATGATATAGTGCAAGGAGAGCTGTTTGAGGCACATAATAGCATATCTTTGATAATATGCCTACTGTATTTGAGATTTTCTTGGAAATTTATTGTGAATGATATAGTGCAAGGAGAGCTGTTTGAGGCACAAATAGCATATCTTTGATAATATGCCTACTGTATTTGAGATTTTCTTGGAAATTTATTGTGTGTGTGTTTGGAATTTAAGGCTACTGTCAAGGCGGATTCCTAGGAATTTTCCCTCTGAGCCTTGTGATGGGTGAACCATTGAGCGTTATGTTAGTCGTCATCCATGTAGATATTTTCTGTAATTCGGCATTATCAGTGTTGGCCAGTATGACTGGATTTGGTTGAGAGAAGACATATGTTGTGTCATCTGCAAATAATATGGGTTTGAGTAGCTGTGATGCATTCGGTAGATCATTTATGTAAACGAGGAATAGGAGTGGCCCCAGGACACTTCCTTGAGGGACTCCAACTGTAATTTGTTGTGTGGAAGAGTTCGCTCCATTTGTGCACACGTATTGGCTTCTGTTGCTAAGGTATGACTTTAGGTAGTTGAGTGGGTGCCCCCTTATACCATAGTGTGCTAATTTTGTGAGCAGTAAATCATGGTCGACTGTATCAAAAGCTTTGCGTAGATCAATGAAGATTCCCAGTGGGACCTCTTTCTTCTCAAGTGCGGTGTATATTAACTCTAGCATGTGTATAATAGCATCGTTTGTGCTCTTGTTGGTCCTGAAACCAAATTGACAGGGGTTGAGTACATTGTGTGAGACGAGGTAGGGGTAGATCTGTCTATGAATTAAATTTTCGAAGATTTTAGAAAGCAGTGGTAAATTAGAAATTGGTCTATAATTATTCAAGTCTGTTTGATCACCTCCTTTGTGGATCGGGGTGACCCTAGCTATTTTGAGAATTGATGGGAGGGTAGAGGCTTCAATGGATTTATTGAATAGTGTTGCTATAATTGGTGACAGTACCTGTGATGCTTTTTTGTACATAAAAGGTGGTAAGCTGTTTATGTCTCCTGCCTTGTTTTTAAGGGTGTTGATTATGAGCGAAACTTCAATTGGGTTGGTAGGAGCTAGGAATAGTGTATTAGGGTAGGTGTTGGTGAGGTAGTCTGTTGGACGGGATTTTACTCGCTAGATTCTTTCCTATGGTGGAGAAGAAAACATTAAGTCTGTTTGCTGTCTCAGTTGGTGAGAGTAGGGGTTCATCTGTTTTTGATAATTTGATGGTATTGTTCTTGGATATCTTTTTATTTCCTAGAATTGCAGATAGGGTTTTCCAGGTCTTTTTCATATCACCTTTTATGTTCTGGAGTCTGTTCTCATAATACAATTTTTTGGACCTTCTTATCAGGCTGATAAGGATTGATGAGAAGCGTTTGGATTGTTCTCTGGTTTTAGACCCCTTCTGTATTGTTTTTCATATTGGTGCCTTTTGTTAATGAATTTAAGGATGCTGGGTGTTAGCCAAGGATTGTTAATGGAGATCAAACAGACCTGAATAACTACAGGCCGATATCTAACTTACCCCTTCTCTCCAAAATCTTTGAAAAATTAATTCATAGACAAATATATTCCTACCTCACCTCCCACAACATACTCAACCACTGCCAATTTCGATTCAGGCCTAATGAAAATACAAATGATGCCATTATACACATGCTAGAAATAATTTACACCGCTCTTGAGAAAAAAGAAATCCCAGTGGGAATCTTCATTGATTTACGTAAAGCTTTTGATACAGTTGACCATGATCTGTTACACCTAAAATTATCACACTATGGTACAAGAGGGCACTCCTTCAACTACCTAAAATCATACCTCAGCAACAGAAACCAATGTGTACACAAATGGAGCTAGCTCTACCACGCAAACTATTACAGTAGGTGTCCCACACGGAAGTGTTCTTGGCCCACTCCTCTTTCTCATTTACATTAACGACCTACCAAATGCATCTCAACTACTCAAACCCATACTATTTGCAGATGACACTACATACGTTATCTCACCCAAGCCCAGACATACTAGAAAACACTGTAAATGCTGAATTGCAGAAAATATCTACCTGGATGATGACTAACAAACTTGCTCTCAATATTGTTATAACCTATTTCATTCAGTTTGGAAACAGAGCTACAAATGTACCACTTAACATAATGATAAATGGGTCCCCTATCACAAAACTCAGAGGGAAAATTCTTAGGAATCCATCTTGACAGTGGCTTAAAATTTCAGACACATATACAACAAATTTCCAAGAACGCCTCAAAGACCGTGGGGATAGTATCCAAGATACGGTACTATGTTCCACAACCAGCTCTCCTTACCCTATATCACTCACTCATTTACCCCTACCTCACGTATGGAATCTGCGCATGGGGCTCAACATCAATAACTCATCTCAGACCATTAATAACACAACAAAAAGCTGCAGTTAGAATGATAAACTCACACTCCAGACAACATACTCCACCAATTTTCAAAAATTTAAACTTACTCACCATACAAGACATCCATACATTTTACTTTGCCTATTACATACATAGAACACTATGAAAATATTAACCCACCACTCAAACTTCTTACTAACTTTAGCAGGACACATGACCATAACACTAGACACAGAGCACTCCTCGATGTTCCCAGTGTCCATCTAACACTATGCAAAAACTCAATGCATACAAAAGGCCCGAAAATTTGGAATTCATTACCTGTGATTGCCAAAGAAACCCTGCCTGTACCCCAATTCAAAATGATCCTAAAAAACCACCTTCTGCCCCAAACCTAAGTGCACAATATCAAACATTTCCAACAAAGTTGATTAATCACTTAAATGTAAAAACCTGTATAATCACTTAAATGTAAAAACCTGTTATGAATAATACATACTGAGCTAACTGTTTCTATAACATTAACATTATAATGACCACATAAACTGTAATTGCAATGCAACTAATTGTTTTAAGGCTGTATTACCCTTGTGGTTTAGCACTTTTTATTATTATATATAATAATAATAATAATAATAATAATTGTTTTAACCCTTTGAGGGTCGAGAGGCCCTCTACCAAACTTGTTCTCGGGGTCGAAAATTTTTCAGAAAAAAATAAATTATTTTTCTTATGAAATTATAAAGAATCTTTTTCCAATCATAACGCCACCAAAATTATGAAATTTGATGGAAAACTAACGGAGTTATGCTCTTGCAAAGTTAGCGGTATCGATGACATTTACGTATCGGCGATTTCGCCACTTTTAGCCCTATTTTCGGCAAATTCCAATGTTTCAGTCTACTAAAGTTATAGCTATTTTGCTAGAACTCCATTTCTTCTATCAATTGAGTACCGCCTATTTACCAATTGCAACTACCCAAAATAGTGGTTAGAAAATGGCAATTTGGCCAATTTCACACAAATTTCAAACAATGCCAATTTCAAAATAGGATCCAGAATAAACAAGGCAGACATTTTTGGCACTTAAAATAACTCTGGGCATCTCACTGACAAGGAGAATGATGTGTGTTCTATTTTTAATAATTATTTTCTCTCGGTTTTCACACAGGAAGACACTAATAATATCCCAGTAATTAATTTTTTTAGAGTCCCTGAAGAAGATAAATTATGTAATATCACAGTCACTAGCGAAATGGTTATGAAACAAGTAGACCGTCTGAAACAAAATAAATCGCCGGGTCCTGGTGAGCTTTTTGCAAGGGTTCTTAAGGAATGCAAAATGGAACTCTGTGAACCAATATCTAACATTTTTAATTTATCTCTTCAAACAGGTGTAGTGTCTGATATGTGGAAGATGGCTAATGTAATTCCTATTTTTAAAGCAGGGGACAAGTCACTACCGTCAAATTACCGCCCAATAAGCCTGACCTCAATTGTAGGCAAATTACTAGAGTCAATTATAGCTGATATTATTAGAAGCCATTTAGATAACCATAATTTGATTAATAATACTCAGCAAGGATTCACGAGGGGCCGTTCCTGCCTATCTAATTTATTAACCTTCTTTAGCAAAGCTTTTGAGGCTGTTGATCACGATAAAGAATTCGATATTGTTTATTTAGATTTTAGTAAGGCTTTTGATAGAGTACCGCACCAGAGACTGTTAAAGAAAGTGGCAGCTCATGGCATTGAGTGTGCATAAATGGGGTTAAATCCGAGTGGGGATCTGTAACAAGTGGTGTTCCACAGGGATCAGTCTTAGGCCCGTTGTTGTTTATAATATATATCAATGACCTTGATGAGGGAATTACTAGTGATATGAGCAAATTCGCCAATGACACGAAAATAGGTAGGATAATTGATTCTAACGTAGATGCCAGGGAACTTCAGGAGGATTTAGACAGACTCAATTCCTGGTCAGAAAAGTGGCAGATGCAGTTCAATGTAGATAAATGCAAGGTTCTGAAGCTCGGGAGTGTCCATAACCAAAGCACTTATAAGTTAAATAACGTAGAACTTAGCCATACAGATTGCGAAAAGGACTTGGGGGGTTATGGTAAGCAGCAACCTTAAACCAAGACAGCAATGCCTAAGCGTATGTAATAAGGCAAACAGATTACTGGGATTTATATCAAGAAGTGTAAGCAACAGAAGTCCAGAGGTTATATTACAGCTTTATACATCGTTAGTAAGGCCTCCCCTAGATTACGCAGCTCAGTTCTGGTCTCCATATTACAGAAAGGATATTAATTCGCTAGAAAACATTAAGCATAGAATGACTAAATTAATACATAACATTAGAAATCTTCGGTATGAAGAAAGATTGAAGACCCTAAAATTACATTCACTTGTAAGACGAAGAATGAGGGGAGACATGATCGAGGTATACAAGTGGAAAATAGGTACAGTCATACCTTGGGTAATAATGCTGTCAGTTAACGATAGTTTCGGGTAACGATATTTATAACGTAAAAAATGATTGCGGGTAACGATGTTTGCTTCGGGTAACGACATTCTGCCGGACGTGTCCGCGTGGCGCCCAGCTGAGCCCGCACTCCAGGGAGCGTCAGTGTGCTATTGTTTACAAGCGAGAGCGACCACCCACCCACACCCACGCATTCATACCAATATATTGTCATTATTCGACTGTTTTTAGTGCTTGCAACTGCTAAATAAGCTACCATGGGTCCAAGGAAAGCTCCTAGTGGTAAGCCTGTGGCAAAGAGGAACAGAAATACATGTACGATAGAACTGAAGGAGATAATAGAAAAATATGAAAGTGGAGTGCGTATCAGTGAGCTGGCCAGGCTGTATGGTAAAGCCTTTTCTACCATCGCTACCATTGTGGCCAAGAAAAATACACGTAAAATCAAGGAAGCTGTTGTTGCAAAAGGTTCATCTGTGTTCAATGACTCTCAAGCTGGTCCTAGTGGCATTCAAAGAAAAAGGGAAGTAACCACAGAAAAGAACTTGGTACCTGCAGTGTTAATGGAAGGGGATTCCCCTTCCAAACACTAGCATACTACTCCACCTTCTCCCCTCCTCCCGTCCTCCACACATCAACAACTCTTCAATAAATGTAAGTGACATGTTATTGTACAATATTTACATGTGTATTTAGTTATTCTTCATTAAATTGTGTATTATTTAATGTAAAAAATTTCTAAAAAATATTTTATTTAACTACTTTTGGAAGTCTTGGACGGATTAAATTTATTTCCATTATTTCTTATGGGAAAAATTGATTCGGGTAACGATTGTTTCGGCTAAAGATATGCCCTCTCTGACGGATTAATATCGTTAACCGAGGTATGACTGAATTAACAAAGGGGATAAAAATAAGGTCTTGAGAAATCTCTCTCCAAGAGAGAACCCGCAATAATGGATTCAAATTAGATAAGTTTAGATTTAGAAAGGATATAGGAAAGTATTGGTTTGGAAATAGGGTAGTTGATGAGTGGAACAGTCTGCCTAGTAGGGTTATTGAAGCTAGGACCTTGGGTTTTTTCAAATTTAGGTTGGATAAATTTATGAGTGAGAGGGGTTGAATTTGAGTGGGAATTGTACATGAGTAAATAGAATTATCAAAGCTTATTTCTTGGGTAGCATTTAGGATTGGGTTGAACAAATATCTTGTTAGTGGGATGGAATGTGAAGGACTTGCCTAGTATGGGCAAACAGGCCTGCTGCAGTGTTCCTCCTTTCTTATGTTATGTTCTTAAAATAACATCTTCTCTGTTCATTAGTCACGTCTCCAGGCCCCTCTTACATTACTTTTGCTTTCCATTTTGAATTTTTATTCTAAAAAAAATAGAAGATTTACTGTTATGTATACAACTGCATCATTGTAGAAACGGTATAAATAATATCAGTGCACTTGTGCAAGAATATTAGACATGCCAGTTGATGTGTATTGGACGCATGGCGTGATTTGTTTACTCTTGAACATCGACAAAAATCGAACATTTTTGCTACTTTGCGCTCAGTTTCAAGGTACTTGTCATCGTAAAACCAATTAAAATCATCACCATTTCTGTAATATATCTTCCATTCTATCGAATGAGACCAAGAAAACCAGAATACAACCACAAATACCATACGAAAATACACCAGAAAATCGCTGTTTTAAACCAAAAATACGGTCAGTTTTTTTTCTCATTATGCACTGCGTGCTTCAGGATTTTTTTTATACTGTGCACACTGACCACGCAGACCCATTCTTTCATATGTAGGCCTGCCAGCTTTCTTCCACCAGATTTGAAGGCACTAGAATTTAGGCGTACTAGTAAGTGACCGACACTGGCTGTAATGACGTACTAGTACGGGACCGACCCTCAAAGGGTTAAATTGTTCTCTCACTCAATTAATTGCATTGCTACAATTACTAAACTATTATGTTCAACTTATATTCAAATTGTACAACTTAGATACACAATTATACTTATTTTATAAATTATCAACCATAATTTTTTACCATGTAGTCTACTATTAATTAATCTTAAGAATGCCCACAATGCACAGCATATTAGGGGCTTTTGGCATGTACACCTCATTTATACCTAACTATGTATCATGTCTAAATAACAACATTGTATCATGTCTAAATAAACTATTATTATTATTATTATTATTATTAAGTCTCTTAGCTGTGATCTGTTTAGTTTTTTTTAGAGCAATGTTTGTTATAGAGGTGGTGGTTTTTTTTAAGGAAATTCTTGATGCATTCATTAGTATCTGAATGTGTTTCTAACTCATTATGCCAGTGAATGTTAACCATAGCTGTTATAAAGTTATTAACAGCTGACTCGTTATGTAGTCTGAAGGTAACTTTTGTAATATCTTGGGACAATGTACCTAGGTTGGTTATGAGAAAGGTAGGGTAGTGGTCTGTGGTGTTGTCTGTGATTATGCCTGATTTTAGAGGGGATATAGTCTTAGTCCAGATGTGGTCTAGTAATGAGGAACTAGTCTCGGAGATTCTTGTAGGTTTTGATATTGTTGGTAGTAACAAGCAGTTGCTCATAGTGTTTGTGAATTCTGCTACTTGTGGGTCCTGGTCATGTAGGAGACTTATGTTGAAATCTCCTGTGAGCAGCAAATGGTCTTTGATCATGTGTGCATCAGTTATCAGGTTTCCTAGTTTTTCACTAAAGTGGTGAATGTTTTTTGCAGGTCTTTTGATTTAAATTTAGCTATAATATATTCTCCATGCTCATCCCTTGTGCAAGAGTTATTGATACATTCAAGTTGATCTGAGTAATATATAGCTATTCCACCCCCTCGCTGATCTGTCCTACAGTTGTGAATGGCTGTGTAACCTGGGATGGCATAGACATCTGTAGTATCAGGCTTTAGCCAGGTCTCAGTGAGTGTGATGATTGACATATTGGTCTGTAGGGATTGGAGTAGTGCTGTAAGGTCATCATAATGTTTGCTCAAAGATCTAACATTGTAATTGAAGATAGTAATGTTATTGTTATCTCTGAGTAATGTCTTTGCTTGATCTGCTGTGTAATAGTTGCAGTTGCTGTTGGAATCATGTAAGTCATTTAATAATAGGTTGATGTCAGGATCAATGCCTGTAATCATAAGATTTGGTGTGATTCTATAACTAGACTTGAGAACAATGGATAATGCTAAACTTAATAATATGGTACTAGATTAAATTCTTACTAACTATTGGATTATTACAATTTTGAACAATTGTTCACAGAGATATAGGATATTTGAACAATGTTGATGATTTACTAATTTGGACTGGCTAATAGATGGTCAGAATAATAACTATGACTAGTAATAAATTGTTTTGGACAATTATTTGGATTCAATATTGCACTGAGGAAAAAGGGTGAGTGGAGCACTTCGGAGTCTGGAGACAAAGAACTTTGTCCATGGAAGTAAAGAAGGGAATGTATGAGAGTACTATAGTTATATCAACACTCTTATATGGGTGTGAAGCATGGGTGAAGAATGTTGCAACGAGGAGAAGGCTGGAGGCAGTGGAATGTCATGTCTGAGGTCAATGTGTGGTGTGAATATAATGCAGAGAATTCGGAGTTTGGAAATTAGGAGGTGGTGCGGATTACCAAAACTATTATCCAGAGAGCTGAGGAGGGGTTGTTGAGGTGGTTCGGACATGTAGAGAGAATGGAACGAGACAGAATAACTTCGAGAGTGTATAAATCTGTAGTGGAGGGAAGGTGGGGTAGGGGTCGGCCTAGGAAAGGTTGGAGGGAGGGGTAAAGGAAGTTTTGTGTGCGAGGGGCTTGGACTTCCAGCAAGCATGTGTGAGCGTATTTGATAGGAGTGAATGGAGACAAATGGTTTTTAATACTTGACGTGCTGTTGGAGTGTGAGCAAAGTAACATTTATGAAGGTATTCAGGGAAACCGGCAGGCCGAACTTGAGTCCTGGAGATGGGAAGTACAGTGTCTGCACTCTGAAGGAGGGTGTTAGTGTTGCAGTTTTATAACTGTAGTGTAAAGCACCCTCTGGCAAGACAGTGATGGAATGAATGATGATGAAAGTTTTTCTTTTCGGGCCACCCTGCCTTGGTGGGAATCGGCCGATGTGTTAATAAATAAATAAAATTGCACTGGTTGAAACTTTAAGAGTTTATAAAAAGCAATAAGAGGTAAATGAATGCAAAGAACTATTGGGCTAATAGTAAAAATGGTTTTGATCAAATTTTAAGCAGATAAAGTGATTACTAATACTATATAGAGTTAAGGTTTGAAAATAGCTAATGGTAAATATGTATTTAAAAAAATAAGCAAATAATTGCAATTATTTGGTAGTTGCTTCTAATACAAGAAATATAAAATAAGTCACATATAATATGAGGTAGTTGTTTTAATACAAGAATACAAAATAAGTCACACAATTTACCACAATGATGTGGTGAATTTCAAATATATAGTAAAGTAATTGAAATAAGAAAGATTTGTTGATCTAAAAATGTAGACTGAGGTAGAGTTGTTGCTGACTATAAAAGCTTGGATATTTGGCAATAGTAGGTTAATAAAAGTAAAAGTATAAAATAAGATTGGGCAATGAAGTATAAAAAAATATAAAGAATAGGGCAATAATGATAATAAGAAATTTAAATTGAATTAATAGTTAATTAATAAAAATGTAAGAATGTTAAGTGTATAAAATTGGCAAAAAATAAGGCAGTAATAAGGTAAATACTGCAAAAAATAAGGCAGTAAACAGTACAATAATAAAAATAAAAGTTTTAATGTATAGCACTAAGTTAACTTTGACAATTTACTGCTGTCAGATTGTCAATTGAAGTGAATAACTAGAGTTTGTAGAGATTAAACTGATAAGGAATTAGTTTTAATATCACTAATCATGGAAAGTGGGTACAAACTGCATTATTACAGTTCAGTGAGGCCGGAGTCTCTGAGGAACTTTTCAGCTCGTGTTCAGTAGAAATAGTATATATCCTTCCTGTTGGCTCTTTTTAACAGCAATTTTTCCATCTCTTGCAAAGCACTGGTGAATTTTCCTGCCATTTCGTAACTTTCTTAGTCTATAAAGGAGATTTTGCCGCAGTTTGGTCAGGCATTCATTTACATACATCTCACTTTTCAATGGTAATAGCAGTATTTAGAAGATTATTTCTTTGAGAGCTACAGTTGAATTTTAGTATTACTGATTTTTTTCCAGGTTGGTATCCTATCACTTTACACTCCTTTATGACATCACTTGGTATGTTGAGATGAAGATGGTCTTGGATGAGTTGAAAGGTGGTTTGTTTACATGTTTCCTGAGTTATAGTTGCTGGAAGATGTTTGCAGATAATTATTGTTGGTCGAAGTGGTCTTGGAAATTGTTCATAACATCTGTAAGTTGTAATTCCACTCTTTCTCTTTCATTCTTGATGTCGGTGGTCAGGTGGATAACTTGTTCTTTCAGGCGGGTGATGGAGTCCTCTGACTGGGTGTGGGTGATGGTTAGTTGGTCCAGTGCTGTCTGATTATTTTCTAGGGCTGTAATCCTGTCCATGCACTGTGTGTTGGTAGCTCGCAAGTCCTTAATTTCCCGGGTTAACGTATCATTGGACTTTTTAAGTTCATCCATTTCCTGAGTTAACATGCTGATTTTTTTTTACTTTGCTTCCTGATGAGTTCGGCTATTTCTGGGTATTTAATGTTCAAGTCCTCCAATTCAGAGAAGGAATTATCTTGGTTTCTTGTGGAGGTGGCCATATTTGTTGTTGACAGGAGTGTGTTGTGGTGGTGGCGCTGGGTGGTGGCACTGGGTGGTGAGGGTTGTGTCCTGGCTGGCAGGAGAAGTTTTCCGTGTAGTATTGCTTCTCTCACCTGTGTTGCTGGGAGTCCTTGGTTGGTTACTGGACCTTCTCTTGCTGTCCTGTCCCCTGACCATTTACAGTTGTGTCAGATGAAATGTAGATACTGGGTAGTGTGCAGATGTTGAAATTTTCCTTTTGCCTGGCAGCGGGGTAGATGGCGGTAACACAAGTCTTCAGTAGGTTGTATAGAGTATTTTGGGTAATTTCTGCAGTTGAGTTATATCATTCTGGGCTTGAGCTTGAGCTTGATTGACCAGAGCGTCGGTAAGATGGGGAAGGAAGAAGGATGGGTAAGGATGGAAATTGGGAAATAGGTGGGGGGGAGAGGGGGAGGTTAGGGTTATAAAGGTAAGTGGCCTATCCACTTTGGCGCAACATAATAAGTGTGTGTGTATGTAGAGTAATACATAAGTAAATTTTATGAGGAGGATATGCCTTCACCCCATCAGTTGCACACAGGTATACTACTGTATCACAGCATGACACTGAGTTGGGAGAATGCATACTATTTATAGTAATTTTTTTTTTTTTTTTTTTTTTTTCGGGAAAGGCTGCTGCAAAAGGTGGTAGTTTCTGGGCATTCGGTGTTGATGGTGGTTAGCCCGGTACTGGAGGAGCAGTTTCAATAGGTGGTAGTTGTAGGGCTTTTGATGTTGTTGGTAGCTAGCCCGGAGTTGTTCAAGCAGTTTCTGAGGTGGTGTCCTAAAATAGGAAGGTCGTAGGTGTTACAATGGTAGTTGTAATATGTAGTTTGGAGAAGGTAGGTCACCCATAAATGGGGAGTATTTATCTATGTTGTTGAACATAGACTGGGACTGGTGGTACCCACTCTTCTGGTTCGACGGGGAGATCACTCAGGATTCTGGGTCTTGGGTAGTTGTCATTGTGGATGTAGCGCCTAACTCTTTGCTGCAGAGTCATTCTTTGGGTTCGGTGGGGAGGTGTGGTGATGACATAGTCGGTTGTGTTTACCGGTTGTGGGGGGTGTTCTCTATCCGGTACATATAATTCTTGCATGTCGTATAGCTGTCTTTTCGCTAGTTTATCAATCCTTACATTAATTGCATCGAGTTCTTGTTGTATATGTAGGTCTTCAGTTCTGATTCTGTCTCTTAATCTGGTCCCAGTGATAAAGCGGAGGGCTTTGTTCTGGACTCGTTGAAGCCGCAGCCTGTTGGTTTTAGTTGTAAGTGATAGTGGTACGCAAGGATATTCCAACAGAGGTCTGATCATCATCTTGTAGAGGTGCTTCTTGATGTGGGTTGGTGCTTCTTTGAATCTGAATAGTTGGCTGAGGCGGCTTTAGCTAGATTCACTTTTTTGGAGATGTGTGAAGTGGAGTGAAGTAATCTGTCGATCTCATATCCCAGGATTTTGTTAGGGTTTCTGATACCGACCTGTGATCCTCTTATGGAGATACCTCCTTTGTCTTCTATGGTTTCTGGGAGACAGCCAATGGTGCTAATGAGGACTTTTTCTGTGTTAGTTGTGATTCTCCACTTTTTCTCCCAATTAGCAGTTCTTCGTAATTCTTCATTCATTTTCGCTATTACTCTCCTGTATTTTGTTGCACCTTTTATGGGGCGGATGACACAACATGAATCACGTCGTCTGCAAATTGGGTGATGATGGTGTCATTATGTTCTGGTTGCGGGAGGTCATTTACATAGATATTGAAGAGTATGGGGCTAAGGCATGAGCCTTGAGGTACTCCAGCTGTTGGGGTGAAAGGGACTGCCGATTTGCCATTAAAGTTGGGGATGATTCTTCGACCTGATAGGAAATTGAATATTAGCCTGAGAAAGGTCCAGTTATGATCTGGTAGATCAGCAAGTTTAAATATAAGCCCATCGTGCCAGAGACTGTCGAAGGCTTTGTGAACGTCCCTCGTTGCAATTAGGGCCAGGTGACCTTGATTCCTCAGGCTTACAGCAGCATCATAGATGATGTTGATAGCATGCTGCGTTCCACGATGGGACCTGAAACCAAACTGTTTTTCTGAGAAAAGGTGATTAAATTCAATGTAGTAGTTCAGTCTATTGGAAATGATTTTCTCAAAGACTTTGCCAGCGACTTCTAGTAGAGAGATAGGTCTGTAATTTTCTGGGTTACGGGTGTCCTTATTGGGTTTAGAGATGAAGATCATCTTAGCTGTTTTAAATGATGTAGGGAAGTAGCCAGACGCCAGGATAGCATTTAAGATGTTCAATAGAGACATCTTGCAATTACGGGGTAGGTATTTTATCTGTTTTACAGTGCTGCTTTATTTTATAATTGTATCTTAGTTAATATTTTGTTTTACTTAATTTCATTCCAGCTTAATACATAACTAATACCAAATCTTATTTGATAATTGAATCATAGGTAATATCTAGTTTACCTTATTTCATTCTAGCTTAATACATGACCAACACCAAACTCATTGGTGCAACCTTATTTTGTAATTTTATCTTAGTAATTTATATATAAATTTTTATTTCATTCTAGCTTAATACATAGTCAACACCAATTCCATTATGTTTATTTGTTACTATACTCTATTTGACCAATGTGCATTAGTTATATACTTATCAAAACATCCCCTTACTACAGATATCAGTACTAGAACTCACCACACTATACATGATATAACAAAATTACTATTTAACCTAAATGATGATTGATCACATCGACCCTGATCTAAACCTATTTAATTTAACACCCAATCAAAATTTACTGGAAAGTAACTGCCTCTACTACACAACATCACAAGCCAACACTGTCCTAAATACTGCTAAAAGTATGACAGTTCTTAACTACAATGTCCAATCCTTAAGTAAACACTATGATGACCTCCTTGCCCTCCTTGATTCCCTAAAGACAACCTTCACATGTATTGTCCTTACTGAAACCTGGCTTAAGCAGGATACAATAGATATCTACTCGCTGCCAGGATACACAGCAATACACAACTGCAGACCACATCAAGCGGGGGGAGGTATTGCAATCTATTACTCTAATGAAATATTCTGTTGTGACACCACTTGCTATAATGATGAATATGGAGAATATATTTTTGCTAATTTTACTGCACAAAACCTTAAGACTCCCATAACAATCGGGGCCATTTACCGGATGCCTCATACAAACATCCCAAATTTTAGTGATCAACTAAAAATGCTAATAACAAACAACCAAATGAACAAACACCACCTTATCTTAGCTGGAGACTTCAACATCAACCTTGGCCTACCAGATGACCAGCCAGTAACCGATTTCATCAACAATATGAACAACACACTTCTCATACCAACAATAACTAAACCAACCAGGCTTACTGAGACGAATGCAACCATAATCGACCATATATGGACCAATATCCTAGCCCCTCTTAAATCGGGGATAATAACAGACAGCACTACAGACCACTACCCCACCTTCCTCTTTAACCCTTTGACTGTCGCAACCCTCAATCCTGAGTGCCATTCTGTTGTCGCAAAATATTCGAAAAAAAAAAATTCTTATCAAAATGTTAAGATTATTTTTCTGATTAAAACTATCCTAAACACAGATTTTTGCCATCAATACTTACCGACATATGGAGGTGTAAAGTTGGCAGAAAATGAGCCGCGTATGGCAACATCGGCGACTGCCGCTCACTCAGTAAACATTTGTTTACTTTCATTCGTAGATTTCTTGTTTTTTTCACTATTTTCTTTTTTTACGTAACTTATGTGGCCTGTGAGGCCAAGGTAAGGTGCAATGTATATATATACATTCGTTGTATGCAACACAATAATAGCATAAACATTAGTATCTTTATATTGTTTACAAAACTTGTTTACACAAATGAACAATCCAAAAAAATCTTTATTACTATTGTTCTATAATATATATACAAATGTACAGTCACTGGACATGTTCATAGATGTTCTGCAGCTTGTGGAACTCTTTGAAACATGCACAGTGGTGTTTTACATTCCTCACACATAAAACGAGTGTCTGCATTTTTGTGGGCGTTTTTTTTGTATATGCACAGACAAAACATCTCTTCTGAGCAGTTTTCTTCATAGTAGCAGCAGGCAGTTGTGTTAGGTAGTTATCCTAGGTTGATGGTCGTCATTCCTTCCTTCCTTCCTACATTCCTTCCTTCCTTCCTACATTCCTTCCTTCCTTCCTACATTCCTCCATACCTATCCCTTCCTTCCTACATACCTACCTACCTTTCTTCCTTACTTCCTTTCATCTCGTCCTTCCTTTCTTCCTTCTGGTTTCTATATATACACACACAGTCACTGGACACGTGCCTAGAACTGCTATAAGCTTCTGGAAGCTGGTTGTTGTGTCTGGGTCATCATTCCGACCTGCCTTCCTTCCTACATTCCTTCTAACCTTCCTTCCTACATTCCTTCCTTCCTTTCTTCTGGTTTCTATATAAACGCATATATAATCACTGGACACTTCATAGAATTGCTATTAGCTTCTGGAAGTTGGTTGTTGTTTCTGGGTCGTCATTCCTTCCTTCCTGCCTACCTTCCTTCTTGCCTTCCTTCCTTCCTTCCTACCTTCCTTTCTACCTTCCTTCCTTCCTGCATTCCTTCCTGCATTCCTTCCTGCATTCCTTCCTACCTTCCTACCTTCCTTCATGCCTTCCTACATGCCTTCCTACATGCCTTCCTACATGCCTTCCTACATACCTTCCTTCCTTTCATACCGTCCTTCCTTTCATACCGTCCTTCCTTTCTTTCATCTCCTTCCTTCTGGTTTCTATATATACACATATATAGTCACTGGACACTTCATAGAACTGACATTTAGCTTCTGGAAGCTGGTTGTTGTGAGTGTGTGGACTTGTAAATATGCTGAGTCAGGGTGCGGCTGCTGTCAAAATGACATATACCACCACTCACCTGTCAACACCCATGGGGTCCCAAGCTCTTCTTCCCCACAGTCCTTCCTACCTACTTACGTACCTACTTACGTACCTACTTATGTACCTACTTACGTACCTACTTACCTACTTGCCTACCTACATACCTACTTGCCTACCTACTTACTTACCTACCTACTTATTGTTCTTAACTAGGGAGGTGGCAACCAGAGCAGATGCAGCCCTGCCAGAAGACTCCTGTTTAGATCCATCAGTGAATATAACTTGAGATAACTTATTACTACCAGCTAGGCGATAAATTTCTTCTTGAGCAGTTGCTTTAACAAGTGATTTAAGGAAGGGATTACTAGCAATGAGCTTCTTGGGAGGGACTTGCAGGTATGTGATATTAAATGAACACATCTTTCACCCCTCCATGGAAGAAGCTCATTGCTAGTAATCCCTTCCTTAAATCACTTGTTAAAGCAACTGCTCAAGAAGAAATTTATCGCCTAGCTGGTAGTAATAAGTTATCTCAAGTTATATACACTGATGGATCTAAACAGGAGTCTTCTGGCAGGGCTGCATCTGCTCTGGTTGCCACCTCCCTAGTTAAGAACAATAATAATTTTTTTGAACTAGGCATAAGAATTAACAACTGGGCGTCTACACTGCAAACTGAATTGTTTGCAATCCTTATGGCACTAAAGCTAACTTATGACACTGAGCTTGACTCTACCATCATTACTGATTCTATGTCATCATTGAAGGCTCTTGACTCATATAATGACTAACAGCATGCTCATTGGAGAAGCCAGGTATAGATACTCAAAAATCCGGGACAAAGGAATTAAAGTACATTTGCTATGGATTCCGTCACACATTGGATTACTCCTTCATGATAAAGTTGATATGTTAGCCAAGAAGAGTACCCATAAGGAGAATGTAGAATATAACTTTGGTATATCTGTGTCTAGCATTAGGAATAATATTAGGAGAGAAATAAATAATGAAAATGATAGCTATAGGAATGCAGTTAGAAGCCTGAGTAGATCTATAACCCACTATGATAACATGAATGTAGATAAGTATGTTTATGGAGCAACTTGCAATGTGAACAGACTGACTGATGTTGTAGTGGCCAGGCTTAGGCTTGGCTACAAGTACTTCTGGCAGTTTGGGAGATACACAGATGATGATCAAACTAAATGCAAATTGTGTGATCAGGCATATGGTCACTGTCTTGAACACTATGTGCTGAATTGTCCACTTATTGAGGAATATAGAGATAGACAGTATAATAACCTATGTGACATGTCAAGATATCTTATTAGTGAAGGTAGGATACCACTTATTCTAAGCAAATTTCCTAAATTTGCTTGTAACAGATAAGTGAACTGTAGATATAAATCCAAATTAATTTCCATGAACGTGCCTATCTGTGCTCATGATAATGCGAGCACAGATGGGCATGTTTGTGGAGCAACTTGCAATGTGAACAGACTGACTGATGTTGTAGTGGCCAGGCTTAGGCTTGGCTACAGGTACTTCTGACAGTTTGGGAGACACAGATGATGATCAAACTAAATGCAAATTATGTGATCAGGCATATGGTCACTGTCTTGAACACTATGTGCTTAATTGTGCACTTATTGAGGAATATAGAGATAGACAATATAATAACCTATGTGACATGTCAAGATATCTTATTCATGAAATAAGATACCTGCTTGTAACAGATAATTGAAATGTAGATATAAACCCAAATGTACAATTGTTAACCCCTTTGGAACCTAGTGCCTAGGCCTTTTGTGTATCCATATGCTCTTGCGCTACCGTCCACAGGATGGATATGGGGTGCACAATAAACTAGCCACTTCGGTGGCAAAATCTAAAAAAAATCTAATCCAACCTATTGCTATTGTTCTATGATATATATACACATATATAATGACTGGACACTTTCCATCAACTTCACTTAGCGCTTGAAGCTGTGTGTGTGTGTGTGTGTGTGTGTGTGTGTGTGTGTGTGTGTGTGTGTGTATGTGTGTGTGTGTGTGTGTGTGTGTGTGTGTGTGTGTGTGTGTGTGTGTGTGTGTGTGTGTGTGTGTGTGTTTGTGTGGACATATAAATTTGCTGAGTCAGGGTAAGCCAGCTGTCAAAATTACATATTATACCATTACTCACCACCCTCACTGCTGTCAACACAAAAGGGGACCCATATCTTCCCCACAACCTCCTTCCTAGCTTCCTTTCTTCCTTCATTCCTTTCTTACTTATTTCTTTCCTTCCTTCCACTCGTCTCTTCCTTCCTTCCTCTCATCTCTCCTTCCTTTCATCTCTTCTTTCCTTCCTTCCTTCCTTCCATCTCTTCTTTCCTTCCTTCCTTCCTTTTATCTCTTCTTTCCTTCCTTCCTTCCTTCCTCTCATCTCTTCCTTCCTTCCTTCTGTTATCCTGGGCATTGCTTTCGGTCACAAACTCCTCAAAACCATGAAATTCATCTTCAGAGACACTTCCATCTGTGTTAGAGCTATCACTGAGGAAGAGAAGAGTCCCAGATGCGCCAAGGAGTCAGATAATTATAGGGGAATAAGTCTGTTGAGTGTACCTGGTAAAGTGTATGGTAGAGTTATTATTGAAAGAATTAGGAGTAAGACAGAAAGCAGGATAGCAGATGAACAAGGGGGCTTTAGGAAAGGTAGGGGGTGTGTAGACGAAGTGTTTACAGTGAAACATATAGGTGAACAGTATTTGGATAAAGGTAAAGATGTTTTTGTGGCATTTATGGATTTGGAAAAGGCGTATGATAGGGTAGATAGGGGGGCAATGTGGCAGATGTTGCAGGTGTATGGAATAGGAGGAAGGTTACTGAAAGCAGTGAAGAGTTTTTATGAGGATAGTGAGGCTCAGGTTAGAGTGTGTAAGAGGGAAGGGGACTATTTCCCAGTAAAAGTGGGCCTTAGACAAGGATGTGTGATGTCACCGTGGTTGTTCAATATATTTATAGATTGGGTTGTAAGAGAAGTGAATGCGAGGGTCTTTGCAAGAGGTGTGGGACTAAAAGATAAAGAAGGAAATACAAAGTGGGGGTTGTCACAGTTGCTTTTTGCTGATGACACTGTGCTTTTGGGAGATTCTGAAGAGAAGTTGCAGAGGTTGGTGGATGAATTTGGTAGGGTGTGTAAAAGAAGAAAATTGAAAGTGAATATAGGAAAGAGTAAGGTGATGAGGATAACAAAAAGATTAGGGGACGAAAGATTGGATATCAGATTGGAGGGAGAGAGTATGGAGGAGGTGAATGTATTCAGATATTTGGGAGTGGACATGTCAGCAGATGGGTCTATGAAGGATAAGGTGAATCATAGAATTGATGAGGGAAAAAGGGTGAGTGGAGCACTTCAGAGTCTGTGGAGACAAAGAACTTTGTCCATGGAAGTAAAGGGAATGTATGAGAGTATAGTTATACCAACACTCTTATATAGGTGTGAAGCATGGGTGATGAATGTTGCAACGAGGAGAAGGCTGGAGGCAGTGGAGATGTCATGTCTGAGGTCAATGTGTGGTGTGAATATAATGCAGAGAATTCGGAGTTTGGAAATTAGGAGGAGGTGCGGGATTACCAAAACTATTATCCAGAGAGCTGAGGAGGGATTGTTGAAGTGGTTTGGACATGTAGGGAGAATGGAACGAGACAGAATAACTTCGAGTGTATAAATCTGTAGTGGAGGGAAGGCGGGGTAGGGATCGGCCTAGGAAAGGTTGGAGGGAGGGGGTAAAGGAAGTTTTCTGTGCGAGGGGCTTGGACTTCCAGCAAGCATGTGTGAGCGTATTTGATAGGAGTAAATATAGACAAATGGTTTTTAATACTTGATGTGCTGTTGGAGTGTGAGCAAAGTAACATTTACGAAGGGATTCAGGGAAACCGGCAGGCCGGACTTGAGTCATGGAGATGGGAAGTACAGTGTTGCAGTTTTATAACTGTAGTGTAAAGCACCCCTCTGGCAAGACAGTGATGGAGTGAATGATGAAAGTTTTTCTTTTTCGGCCGATGTGTTAATAAAAAAAAAAAAAAACATGTCTGTCTGTCTAGCTCTCTGTTTATCTGTCTCTGCTTGTTTCTCTTTCTGTCTTTCTGCTTGTCTCTGTCTCAGAGACAGCCACTCGTTAACCAACAGGTATTACACACGACTGCGTCGTCACGTCTGGTTCCTGAGCAAGTGTAAATACATATTTGCCAGTCATGTTTACGCATGGGTTTCTTTCAGTTTTCTTTATGGCTTTAAGTTCTTCCTGAGGTTCTTGTCTCCTGTAACATTCCTTAAGCTTAAGTTTGATATTCAATATTTGGAGTGTGGTGGTACAGTAGGAGTAGTAGTGTAATAAAGCACCTGGAGAATGTAGGCATGGATGGGTGGTGGTTGGTGCTGGAGAGCATGGAGATACAGTTGACCATCTTGTAAAGTTATCCTGGAGTAGCGGAGGTCATCTTGGTCTTGCTGGACGCCCAACACCAGGCCAGCCTCCACCAGCCTCTTGATGCTCTCGCTCATCCCACGAAGAAAATAAACCTGTGGACAGTTACCACCATTACCACCTGCGTGCAGTGTCACTACCATTACCACCTGCGTGCAGTGTCACTACCATTACCACCTGCGTGCAGTGTCACTACCATTACCACCTGCGTGCAGTGTCACTACCATTACCACCTGCGTGCAGTGTCACTACCATTACCACCTGCGTGCAGTGTCACTACCATTACCACCTGCGTGCAGTGTCACTACCATTACCACCTGCGTGCAGTGTCACTACCATTACCACCTGCGTGCAGTGTCACTACCATTACCACCTGCGTGCAGTGTCACTACCATTACCACCTGCGTGCAGTGTCACTACCATTACCACCTGCGTGCAGTGTCACTACCATTACCACCTGCGTGCAGTGTCACTACCATTACCACCTGCGTGCAGTGTCACTACCATTACCACCTGCGTGCAGTGTCACTACCATTACCACCTGCGTGCAGTGTCACTACCATTACCACCTGCGTGCAGTGTCACTACCATTACCACCTGCGTGCAGTGTCACTACCATTACCACCTGCGTGCAGTGTCACTACCATTACCACCTGCGTGCAGTGTCACTACCATTACCACCTGCGTGCAGTGTCACTACCATTACCACCTGCGTGCAGTGTCACTACCATTACCACCTGCGTGCAGTGTCACTACCATTACCACCTGCGTGCAGTGTCACTACCATTACCACCTGCGTGCAGTGTCACTACCATTACCACCTGCGTGCAGTGTCACTACCATTACCACCTGCGTGCAGTGTCACTACCATTACCACCTGCGTGCAGTGTCACTACCATTACCACCTGCGTGCAGTGTCACTACCATTACCACCTGCGTGCAGTGTCACTACCATTACCACCTGCGTGCAGTGTCACTACCATTACCACCTGCGTGCAGTGTCACTACCATTACCACCTGCGTGCAGTGTCACTACCATTACCACCTGCGTGCAGTGTCACTACCATTACCACCTGCGTGCAGTGTCACTACCATTACCACCTGCGTGCAGTGTCACTACCATTACCACCTGCGTGCAGTGTCACTACCATTACCACCTGCGTGCAGTGTCACTACCATTACCACCTGCGTGCAGTGTCACTACCATTACCACCTGCGTGCAGTGTCACTACCATTACCACCTGCGTGCAGTGTCACTACCATTACCACCTGCGTGCAGTGTCACTACCATTACCACCTGCGTGCAGTGTCACTACCATTACCACCTGCGTGCAGTGTCACTACCATTACCACCTGCGTGCAGTGTCACTACCATTACCACCTGCGTGCAGTGTCACTACCATTACCACCTGCGTGCAGTGTCACTACCATTACCACCTGCGTGCAGTGTCACTACCATTATCACCTGCATGCAGTGTCACTACCATTACCACCTGCGTGCAGTGTCACTACCATTACCACCTGCGTGCAGTGTCACTACCATTACCACCTGCGTGCAGTGTCACTACCATTATCACCTGCGTGCAGTGTCACTACCATTATCACCTGCGTGCAGTGTCAGTACCATTATCATCCATGTATATTACGAAAAAAATCACCAAAAAATGCACTAAACCTGTGCGAGTCATGAAGCTCTGGAAGAGTGAGGAAGTTCTTGACACAGTGCTGGCTTTGAGAGTAGTGTAGTGTACAAGATGTATTATGTGCTAGAAACTTTAAATTGGGCCAGTGAACTTGGAAATAATAGTACACACTGAGCCAAAAAAGGATAAAAAGTGTGCAATAACATAACAGAGCAGTGCACCCAGAGGGGAACCATAGGTCTACGGTACTGTGTGCAAAAATATAAATTCGAATAAATTTGTGAAATCCTCCCTGACAATAGTGTCATACATAGTGGAATAGTGTATATCATAGTGTTACAGTGGTACATATACTTACGAGCTTAATTCGTTCCAGACGGATATTAAAGTACTGATACCAAAGGAATTTTTTCCACAAAGAAATAATGAAAATTAGGTTAATCCATTTCAGACCCCCAAAAATACACTTACAAAAGCACCTACAAATTCAAATTCTTTATTTCTAGTAATATACAAAGTGGGGTGTACTTATATTATTATACATTTTATGAAGTAGATATTACAAGATGGCCAATAATATGCCTAGGTATGCCTAGGCTTTTCAGGAAGTCTTATGATAGGTCTTACTCAATAGTGACACAATGATTATACTGATAGTAAGGTTAGGTAATTTTAGTGATTAACTAGGTTTACAAAATTGAGGTACTGAAATTTAAACATTTAAGAATTTAACAATTAGTTTAAGAATTTAACAATTAGTTTATATATTAATGGTAAAGGTGATGTATTGGCATAATACTGTTTCTATATTGGAGTGTCTTAGGCAAACTTATGACTAGCTTAAGAATTATGAAGCAATAGTTGTATTAGAATTTTGGTTAGTCATGTGCAAATTAAGGGGAATCACAGATATCAATAAGTGTATTTTGCTGTGGATATGTGCAAGATAAAGTAGTTTTCATGTGGTTAGCTACCGGTTGGGTGCGTGAGATAAGATGTTTTTCAACGGTGCTTTTGAAAATGGAGGTTGTGTCTGCAGTTCTAGAGTTTTCAGGCAGGCAGGGAGTTCCAGATTTTAGGCACTTTTATGCGCATTGAATTCTTGTATAGATTTAGTTGGACACCGGGAATGTCAAAGATGTTTATGTCTGGTATTATGTCTATGGGTCCTGTCACAACTGTCAAGAAAGTGTAATTCATGGTTCTATAAATGTAGATATAGTAGTAAGTATGGATGTTCTGAACAGTGAGTAGGTTTAGGTCTTTGAAGAGTGGGGGGGTGTGCTGCCTAGCGTTGGATTGCGTGATAATTCTTACTGCGGCTTTTTGTTGGGTTATTATTGGGTTTAGGTAAGTAATTGCTGTTGATCCCCATGCACAAATGGAATATGCGAGGTAGGGATAGATGAGCGAGTAGTATAGTGTGAGTAGGGCTGATTGTGGTACATAATACCTTATCTTAGAGAGGATCCCCACAGTTTTGGACACTTTCTTTGTTATGTGTTGGATATGGGTGCTGAATTTCAGGCTGCTGTCAAGGTGAAGGCCCAGGAATTTGCCCTCATTATGTTTAGCAATAGGTGTAGTGTTGATCTTAATGTTTAACTGTGGATCACCTGCTCTGTTGCCAAACATAATATAGAAGGTCTTATCAGTGTTGAGTGTAAGTTTGTTGGCTGTCATCTATGTTGATATTTTTATTAATTCGTCGTTAACAATGGTATTAAGCGTTGCAAGATTTATGTGGGAGATAACATAAGTTGTGTCGTCAGCAAAGAGTATTGGTTTCAGGTGTTGTGATACATTGGGAAGATCATTGATGTATAAGAGGAAGAGCAGGGGACCAAGGACACTTCCCTGCGGTACTCAGGTGTCAAGTGGTCGTGTCATGGAGGATGTCTTTTTAATAGTGACATACTGATACCTATTAGTGAGGTAGGATTTGAAGTATGCTAGTGCATGAGCTCTTATTCCATAGTGGTAAAGTTTGTGGAGTAGGATGCCATGGTTTACTGTGTCGAAAGCTTTCCTTAGGTCAATAAAAAGTCCTAATGGATATTCCTTATTTTCAAGTGCTGTGTAAAGCAGGTCTATCATTTTTACTATTGCATCGTTAGTGCTTTTATTTTTCCTGAAGCCAAAATGGCAGTGGTTCAGTATGCTTTGTGTCATTATAAACAAGTATAATCTTTTGTGCACAAGTTTCTCGAAGATTTTGGATAGCATCGGTAGATTTGATATAGGCCTATAGTTGTTTACGTCTGTGGGGTCACCACCTTTGTGTATTGGTGTAACCCTTGCTGTTTTGAGTAGTGTCGGGAAAGTTCTAGTTTCTAATGATTTGTTAAAAAGTAATGAAATAGGATGTGAAAGGACATAAGCGTGTTTGTATATTAATGGTGGGACTTGAGACAAATGCCCTGATTTATTTTTAAGTGACTTGATTATCATGGTTTACCTGGAGAGAGTCCCAGGGGTCAACGCCCCTGCGGCCCGGTCTGTGACCAGGACTCATGTTGGATCAGAGCCTGATCAACCAGGCTGTTACTGCTGGCCGCACGCAGTCCAACGTACGAACCACAGCCTGGCTGGTCAGGCACCGACTTTAGGTGCCTGTCCAGTGCCTGCTTGAAGACAGCCAGGGGTCTATTGGTAATCCCCCTTATGTATGCTGGGAGGCAATTGAACAGTCTTGGGCTCCTGACTCTTATTGTGTTGTCTCAACGTGCTAGTGGCACCCCTGCATTTCATTGGGGGTATGTTACATCGTCTGCAGAGTCTTTTGCTTTCGTAGGGAGTGACACTCGTGTGCAAATTTGGTACTAATCCCTCTAGGATTTTCCAAGTGTATATAATAATGTATCTCTACCGCCTGCGTTCTAGGGAGTACAGGTTTAGGAACTTCAAGCGTTCCCAGTAATTGAGGTGGTTTATTGCAGTTATGCGTGCCATGAAGGTTCTCTGTACATTTTCTAGTTCAGCAATTTCACCTGCCTTGAAAGGTGCAGTTAGTGTGCAGCAATATTCCAGCCTAGATAGAACAAGCGACCTGAAAAGTGTCAACATAGGCTTGGCATCCCTGGTTTTGAAGGTTCTCATTATCCATCCTGTCATTTTTCTGGCAGATGCGATTGCTACAGTGTTATGGTCCTTGAAGGTGAGATCCTCTGTCATGATCACTCCCAGGTCTTTGACATTAGTTTTTCGCTCTATTGTGTGGTTGGAATTTGTTTTATACTCCGATGAGATTTTAATTTCCTCACGTTTCCCATATCGGAGTAATTGAAATTTCTCATCATTGAACTTCATATTGTTTTCTGCAGCCCATTTAAAGATTTGGTTGATGTCTGCTTGGAGTCTTGCAGTGTCTTCAATGGTGTACACTGTCATGCAGATTCGGGTGTCATCTGCAAAGGAAGACACGGCACTGTAACTGATATCCCTGTCAATGTATGATATAAGGATGAGGAACAGGATGGGAGCGAGTACTGTGCCTTGTGGAACAGAGCTTTTCACTGTAGTCGCCTCAGACTTTACTCTGTTGACGACTACTCTGTGTTCTACTTGTTAGGAAATTATAGATCCATCAACCAACTTTTCCTGTTATTCCTTTATCACGCATTTTGTTTGTTATCACACCATGGTCACACTTATCAAAGGCTTTTGCAAAGTCTGTGTATATAACATCTGCATTCTGTTTGTCTTCTTGAGCATCCAGGACCTTGTCGTAGTGGTCCAGTAGTTGGGACAGACAGGAGCGACCTGCTCTAAACCCATGCTGCCCTGGGTTGTGTAATTGATGGTTATCTAGATGAGTGGCGATCTTGCTTCTTAAAACCCTTTCAAAGATTTATATATGGGACGTTAGCGCTATTGGTCAGTAGTTCTTTACTATTGATTTACTGCAGCCTTTGTGGAGTGGGGCTATGTCTGTTGTTTTAGTAACTGGGGGATGACCCCAGTGTCTATGCTCCCTTTCCATAGGATGTTAAAAGCATGTGATAGGGGCTGCTTGCAGTTCTTTATGAACATTGAGTTCTAGAGTCAGGGCCTGGGGCAGAGTGCATGGGCATGTCATTTATCGCCTTTTCAAAGTCATGTGGCTTCAGGGTACTGTCAGATAGGCTTGCGTCTACCAGGTTCTGTGGCACTCTCAAAAAATTAATTTAGGTCTTCAACTTTCAGTCTGGTTAACGGCTCTCTAAAAACTGAGTCATACTGGGACTTTAGTAACTCACTCATTTCCTTGCTGTCATCTGTGTAGGACCCATCTCGTTTTAGTAGGGGCCCAATACTGGATGTTGTTCTCGACTTTGTTTTGGCATAAGAAAAGAAATACTTTGGGTTTCTTTCAATTTCATTTATGGCTTTTAGTTCTTCCCGCGTTTCTTGATTCCTGTAAGATTCCTTTAGTTTTAATTCGATGTTTGCTATTTCTCTGACCAGTGCCTCCCTACGTATTTCAGATATATTGGCCTCTTGTAGCCGCTCTGTTATTCTTTGTCTTCGCCTGTATAGGGAGCGCCTCTCTCTTTCTAGTTTACATCTCCTCCTTTTCCTTAAGGGAATTTCCCTTGAGCAAACCTCAAGTGCCACAGAGTTAATTTGTTCTAGACATAGGTTAGGATCCGTGATGGTTAGGATATCTTCCCAGTTTATATCATTTAGGACTTGGTTTACTTGGTCCCACCTTATGTTTTTGTTATTGAAGTTGAAATTGGAGAAGGCTCCCTCGCGACTGATCACATTTTGTCGATCTGAGGCCCCCCTCATACATGTCTGGACCTCTATTATGTTGTAATCTGAGTATATAATTTTTGATATGATGACACTTAGTATCAGATCATTGTTAGTGAAGATGAGGTCCAGCGTATTCTCCAATCTTGTAGGCTCTATTATTTGCTGGTTTAAGGTGAATTTGGTGACTTCAGTGGGTTCAGTAGGTGCAAGATATAAGGAGGATGGGAAATTCCCATCTAGGTAATCACTTGCTCGGGCATTGGTATCTGGGATTTTACTGGCAAGATTTGATCCTATGGTTGAGAAGAAGTCATATATCTTGTTTACTGTATCAATAGGGTGTAGTGGGGTTTCGTTTGGTTTAGTTCGGACAATATCCCTAGTTTTTTTCAGTTTCTGGGTGCCCATAATCTGTGAGAGTGTTTTCCAGGTCTTTTTTATATCTCCTCTTGTTTCAGTGAATCTGCTGGAGTACTACAATTGTTTGGCTTTTTTTATTAGTTTGGTGAGAACTGATGAATAGTGTTTAACAAACTCCCTATGTATAAATCCCCGTCTATATTGCTTTTCATATTGATGTTTCTTGTTAATGGATTTTAGTAAGCTGTTAGTTAGCCATGGCCAGCCTAGCCGTTTATTCATAATCCGTTTCATTTTTATAAGACAATGTTTGTTGTATAGTCTATGTAATTTATTAAGAAAGTTGTCTGTCCAATCATCGATACCCTTCGCGTTGGAGAATTCTATAGCCCAGTCAACTGTCTCTAGCTCTGCTGTGAAGTTATTTATTGATGCCTGGTCATGGAGTCTAAATGAAACTTTGGTGTATTCTAGGGGTGGTTTACTAATGTTTGTTAAGAGGAAGGTGGGGTAGTGGTCTGTGGTGCTGTCTGTTATTATCCCCAATTTAAGGGGGCTAGGATATTGGTCCATATATGGTCTATTATGGTTGCACTCGTCACAGTAAGCCTGGTTGGTTTGGTTATTGTTGGTATGAGAAGTGTGTTGTTCATATTGTTGATGAAATCGGTTACTGGCTGGTCATCTGGTTGGCCAAGGTTGATGTTGAAGTCTCCAGCTAAGATAAGGTGGTGTTTGTTAATTTGGTTGTTTGTTATTAGCGTTTTTAGTTGATCACTAAAATTTGGGATGTTTGTATGCGGCATCAGGTAAATAGCCCCGATTGTTATGGAAGTCTTAAGGTTTTGTGCAGTAAAATTAGCAAAAATATATTCTCCATATTCATCATTATAGCAAGTGGTGTCACAACAGGATATTTCATTAGAGTAATAGATTGCAATACCTCTCCCAACATGATGTGGTCTGCAGTTGTGTATTGCTGTGTATCCTGGTAGCGAGTAGATATCTATTGTATCCTGCTTAAGCCAGGATTCAGTAAGGACAATACATGTGAAGGTTGTCTTTAGGGAATCAAGGAGGTCATCATAGTGTTTGCTTAAGGATCGGACGTTGTAGTTAAGAACTGTTATACTTTTAGTAGTGTTTAGGACAGTGTGGGCTTGTGATGCTGTGTAGTAGAGGCAGTTATTTTCCAGTAAATTTTGATTGGGTGTTTGATTAAATAGGTTTAGATCAGGGTCGATGTGATCAATCATCATTTAGGTTAAATAGTAATTTTGTTATATCATGTATAGTGTTGTGAGTTCTAGTACTGATATCTGTAGTAAGGGGATGTTTTGATAAGTATATAACTAATGCACATTGGTCAAATAGAGTATAGTAACATACAAAAATAATGGAATTGGTATTGACTATGTATTAAGCTAGTATGAAATAAAAATGTAGATATAAACTAATAAGATAAAATTACTAAAAGTAAGGTAGCACCAATGAGTTTGGTATTGGTTATGTAATAAGCTAGAATGAAATAAGGTAAACTAGGTATTACCTATGATATTAACATGATAATAAGATAGTTATAGAGTAAAGTAGCACCAGACTGTTACTTGTAATTGCACTAGGGAATATGTAGTTGCAATAGATATAAAGGTATGTATAATACAGGTTTATATAAAATTATAATAAAAAAAATAAAGAGGGGCAAAGAATGGTATACGGTAGATATTAAAATAAGTAAAATGGGATATTTGCAGAGAACCTTCACCACACGCATAAGTGCGATAAACCACCTCAACTACTGGGAACGCTTGAAGTTCCTAAACCTGTACTCTCTAGAACGCAGGCGGGAGAGATACATTATTATATACACATGGAAAATTCTCGAGGGCTTAGTACCAAACTTGCACACAAAAATCACTCCGTACGAAAGCAAAAGACTCGGCAGGCGATGTAACATCCCCCCAATGAAGAGCAGGGGTGCCACTAGCACGTTGAGGGACAACACAATAAGTGTGAGGGGCCCAAGATTGTTCAACTGCCTCCCAGCAAGCACGTTGAGGGACAACACAATAAGTGTGAGGGGCCCAAGATTGTTCAACTGCCTCCCAGCATACATCAGGGGGATTACCAACAAGCCCCTGGTTGTCTTCAAGCAGGCACTGGACAGGCACCTCAAGTCGGTACCTGATCAGCCGGGCTGTGGTTCATACGTTGGACTGCGTTAAGATAGGGCAATGATGATGTAGCTGTATATGGAAGCTTGGATCTTTGGCAATGGTAGGTTAATAAAAATATAATTATAAAATAAGATTGAGCAATGAAGTATAAAAAAATAGGGCTATAATAATTTTAAAATAAAATTGGGCAATAAAGCTTGAACAATAAGGGGATTTTGAAGTTATCAAATACATATTAAGACTGAGGTAGAATTAAGACTATGAGGTAGAATGGTAGTTGGATACAAAAGTGAAAATTTAATAGTAAGAGGGTATTAGAATTTTTGGGGAACAAAATTTATAGATGATTCATAACACTAATCGTGGACAGTGGGTTTACTACATAATATTCTAATTCTGTTAACCCAGCCTCACTCAGGAATGTTTTTAGTTCGTATTCTGTTGCAATGAAATACCTCTTCCCAGTGGGCTGTTTCCTAACTGCGATTTTACCATCCCTCACAAAGCACTGATGAATTTTTTGGGCATTGCGTAATTTTCTTAATCGATAAAGGAGGTTTTGTCTTGTTTTAAAATGTCACTAAAATGGGACATGGCATTGTCATTGTAAAAGTAGCCAGCACGGATGGCAACATCTCTCTCAGGGTGATGTTCCTCCACAAATGAATGCACCCTACTCCACATTGCACAAATCTCCTTAACCCTTTCGGGGTCGGTGCCGTACTAGTACGTTTTACAAGCAGGGGTTGGTGCCGTACTAGTACGCCCAAATTCTAGCGGCCTCAATTTAAGCAGAAAACGTCTGGTAGGCATACATATGAAAGAATGGGTCTGTGTGGTCAGTGTGCACAGTATAAAAAAATCCTGCAGCACATACTGCATAAAAAAATCCTGCAGCACACACTGCATAAAAAAATCCTGCAGCACACACTGCATAAAAAAATCCTGCAGCACACACTGCATAATGAGAAAAAAAAACTGACCGTTTTTTTCGATTAAAACAGCGACTTTGCAGTCGATTTTCGTATGGTATTTATTGATGTATTCTCGTTTTCTTGGTCTCATTTCATAGAATGGAAGATATATTCCAGAACTAGAGATGATTTTGATTGGTATTACAATGACAAGTACCTTGAAATTGAGCTCAAAATAGCGAAAATGTTCGATTTTTGACGATGTTCAAGAATAAACAAATCACACCATACGTCCAATACACATCAACTGGTGAGTCTTATATTCATGCACAAGTGCTCTGATATTATTTATACCATTTTTACAATGATGCAGTTGTATACATAACAGTAAATCTTCTATTTTTGTGTGAGAATAAAAATTCAAAATGGAAAGCAAAAGTAATGGAACAGGGGCCTGGAGACGTGGCTAATAAACAGAGAACATGTTATTTTAGTGCCAGGAATGTCTGCCTTGTTTACTCTGGACCCTATTTTGAAATTGGCATCGTTTGAAATTTGTGTGAAATTGGAAAATTGCCATTTTCTGACCACTATTTTGGGTAGATGAAATTAGTAAATAGGCGGTTTCTTGTACTCAATCGATAGAAGAAATGGAGTTCTAGTGAAATAGCTATAATTTTAAGAGACTGAAACATTGGAATTTGTCGGAAATAGGGCTCGAAGTGGGTAAAATCGCCGATGCGTCAGTGTCATAGATACCGCGAACTTCACGAAAGCATAATTCAGTTAGTTTTCGATCAAATTTCATAATTTTGGTGGCGTTATGATCGGAAAAAGATTCTCTATCATTTCATATGAAAACATTTTTTTTTTTCCAAAAATTTTCGACCCAAGGTGTGGAGAAAACTCTCCAAAGGATGCGCCCTTACTACCCTTGTTAAGGGGCCTCACCCTTTCCTCCCTTAGGAAAGGGCCAGACGAGGCGAGTCTGGGTGCATAAACAAAATAACTCAGACCAGATGTACTGACCACAGTGTGTCACGTGGTCTGACCAAGTAGCAAGGAGTGTATGTGACCTAATAGACATTTGAGATAAATGTAACTCTTTGCCGTAACAGGAAGATTACAGTAAACTGTTGTATTAGTTTCTACACTTGAAAATTACAAACATGTGTTCCAGTGATTGAAATTTAGGGAACACAAACATTTTAATTGCCACTTGTAGCATTATGTAGCAATTGTTGAAATTGTGCTGACCACACCACCACGAGGCACCTCATGGCTGCACAAGGCAGCACGAGGCGAGCATATTGAATACAGGCTCCGTAGAGGTCATACGACTCTAGGGGTCATGCGGCGCGAGGCGACGTAAATCAACATAGACATTAGTCGTACGCGTCCGTTATTCTAATTTAATCTCCACTATGGTATATTCAGAAGTGTGCGCAGCTTTTTATTACGGCAAGACAAATGTAGAGACAATCGCAAGTGAATTCCATCGAAACAAGACGGTGACTTCAGCGGCATTCTACAATCAAGACAGCATTTCCGCCATATATGGTGGAGCCAACACTATCGCTCAAAGTTGCACGAGCAAGGTATTTTTTTTGTGTTCTTGTCAGGCAGGGGACTGCGCAGTTCTGGTATTTCAAGAACATCAAAATTTACCTATTGAAGGCGGTTATGCGTGGACTTTTAAGTCCAAAACAGTGAGTAAAACGCCTTTCAGTCCATCTAAGATTGAAATATGGGCATATGCTCCTTTGGGGCAATAACTCACACATTGATGTTTATCTTACAGCCCTGTGGAGTGTGAGGCCATAGATGTTCCTTTGCAGGAGTTGGGGATGGCTGCAACTTCTGGGATTCATCAATAAGCTAAGTACCATACAGTCCACATTATCGTAGGAGCTCATCCTCCACACAAGGAACACGTTTCTTAGAAGGCCTGTCGACCCCCAAAGGGTTAATCTCTGAAGAAGGCACCTTACATCTCTCTTCCTCCACTGAAGCAATTTCCTGAGTTGTCGTTTGATGTTGTTGCAGCTCAAGCTCTTGCAACTCTTCAGTGGTTAGATCTTCATTGTGGTCCTCCACCAACCCTTCCACATCTTCGTCACTCACATCCAACCCCATGGAAGTCACCAATGCCACAATACTTTCCACAACTTCCATAGGCTTCTCAGGGTCAGCCCCAAACCCTTCAAAATCCCTCTCTGGGACACAATCTGGCCACAACTTTTTCGAAGCAGAGTTCATCATCCTGGAAGTCACTCCCTGCCAAGCTATATCTATAAGGCCTATGCAATGGAAGATATCGAAGTGATCCTTCCAGAACTCTTTTAGGGTCAATTTAGTGTCATTGGTCACATCAAAGCACCTTTGAAACATTGCTTTGGTGTACAGTTTTTTGAAGTTTGCAATGACCTGCTGGTCCATGGGCTGGATGAGAGGAGTGGTGTTAGGAGGCAAGTACTTCACTGTTACAAATTTGAAATCCTTAGACATTTGGTCTTCCAAGTCTTGAGGATGACCAGGAGCATTGTCCATTACCAGGAGGCACTTAAGTGGCAATTTATTGTCCATTAGATATTTCTTCACACTGGGGCCAAACACTTGATTAAACCATTCCAGGAAAATTTCCCTAGTGACCCATGCTTTAGCATTAGACTTCCAAAACACACACAATTTACTCTTGTCAACACTGTAGTTCTTGAACACTGGGATTTTCAGAGTGATACACCAGTAAAGGCTTCACTTTGAAATCCCCACTAGCATTACCACACAACATTAGAGTTAGTCTGTCTTTCATAGGCTTGTGTCCTCGCATTGCCTTTTCGTCCTGCTTGATGTAGGTCCTCCATAGCATTTTCTTCCAAAAGAGGCCTGTTTCGTCACAATTAAAACACTTGTTGGGGTTTGAAATTTTCAGCCTCTACATATTCTTTAAAGTCGCACACAATTTTTTCAGCCCCTTGTTTATCTGAACTGGCACCCTCACCATGCCTTGCAACACTGTATGCCAGTTCACTTCTTAAATTTTTTGAACCAGCCTTTGCTGGCCTTAAATTCATCATTATCACTGGTTTCAGGCATTTTCTTGACAAGATCGGTATGCAACTGCCTTGCTTTCTCACGTATGATGGATTGCACAGCACTATCACCTGCTAGCAGTTTTTGGTTTATCCACAGCAACAACAATTTCTCCATATTTTCTATTGTTTGTGATCTCTGTTTCGTTATTGTATTCACCCCTTTCGCAACATTAGTTTCAGTGATTGCTTTTCTCTTATACACAATGGAACCGATGGTTGTTGGGGCTTTCTTGTACATATATCCTGGCGAGCTCGGCAATACATACACCACAATCATACTTTTCTATTATATCTTTCTTCAGTTCTATGGTGTTCCTCACTTTCTTTACCAAAGAAGTGGCACTAGGAGCTTTCTCTGGGCCCATGGTAGCTTAATTAGTAGTCACACACAATAATCAAGGCCCAAAAACAATGAATTGTTAATAAATGTTTTATATAAACTCCTGGGGTGATGTTCACTCAAGCGCAAACAATGCTAGACTGCGTGACAATGTGCGTGGGAGGTGCGTGGTTGGCGGCCTATGGCCTTTGCATGTGCGCGGCACTGGTGTACAGGTTCCGGACCAAGCATGAAAACGGAGGGAATCACATGAAAACAGAGGTAAATTTTTCCCGAAAAAACTGCACGAAAACGGAAACATGCGAAAACAGATATACAGTGGACCCTCGGTTAACGAATACCCCGGAAATCGTGCAATTATGTAAGTATAATTTTGTAAGTTCTTGTGGAAGTGTATTTTTGGGGGTCTGAAATAGACTAACCTACGTGAAATTTTTCCTTAAGGGAGTAAATTCGTTCGGTAATGGCACTTGAGCAGACTTCAGGAGTGAAGTTTTTACGAAACTCGGGGGTCCACTGTACATGAAAACGGAGGGACCACTGTACAGTGGACCCCCAAGTTTCCTAAGGTTCTTATTTCATAAAGATCGTGTTTCGTAAGCTTTTTTCTATTTCGAGAATCATAAACTGGCTCGTGTTTTGTAACTTATTAGACCTGTCCGCCTGCTCTGCGCCTGCACAGGACGCCGCCAGTGAAGCGTTGTTTACCATTGAGAGAACATTACCCAGCGCACTCTTTCAAACATTCACAATACATTTGGTGTCTTTTTTGGTGGTTTAGTGATTGTCACTGTGAAATAAGTCATCATGGGTCCAAAGAAGCTTCCTAGTGGCACCCCTGTGATAAAGAAAGTGAGGAACACCATCGAACTGAAGAAAGAGATTATAGAAAAATATGAGAGTGGCGTAAGTCTGAGTGAGCTTGCCAGGATGTACAAGAAAACCCCATCTACTATCAGCTCTATCCTGGCAAAGAGAAATGAGATCAAGGAAGCTAATGTTGCAAAAGGGGTTGATATGTTAATGAAAAATAGATCAAAAACAGTGGATGAGGTTGAGTTGTTGGTGTGGATCAATGAAAAACAGAGCGGGTGATAGTATTTCCATGGTGATAATTTGTGAAAAGGCAAGGAAGTTGCACGCAGATCTTGTCAAGACAATGCCTGGAACCAGTGGTGAGGCGAGTGATTTTAAAGCCAGCAAAGGCTGGTTTGGCAGGTTTAAGAAACGTAGTGGCATACACAGTGTTGTGAGACATGGCGAGGCAGCCAGCTCAGACAAACGTGCAGCTGAAAAATTTGTGCAGGAATTCCAGGGGTTCGTAGAGGCTGAACAATTCCTCCCCCAGCAAGTGTTTAACTGATGAAACAGGCCTGTTTTGGAAGAAAATGCCCAACAGGACCTTCATTACTCAGGAGGAAAAGGCACAGCCAGGACACAAGCCTATGAAAGACAGGCTAACTTTTATGATATGTGCCAATGCCAGTGGTGATTTTAAAGTGAAGCCTTTACTGGTGTATCACGCAGAAAATCCCAGACCCTTCAAGAATCACAGTGTTGACAAGAATAATTTGTGTGCATTGGAAGGCTAACACCAAGGCATGGGTCACTATGGAGATTTTCAAGGAATGGGTGACTGGAGTGTTTGGCCCTAGTGTGAAGAAATACCTCTTGGAAAAGAAATTGCCACTCAAGTGCCTCCTGGTAGTGGACAATGCTCCTGCTCACCCTCATGTTATGGGGTATTATGGACTTGTTATGGGGGCTATTGGAACCCAGCATGTATTGTTGTAATTAAATAACATGAATGCCTAATTATATTGAATTAATCAGAAGTACTGCTTAGGGGAGTTTAAAAGGCTTGGCCAGCCTTAAAAACTTAAGAGCTGATTAAACTGATTTTCTCAATATAATAGGTTATATAAATAATGTACACATTTTATTAACTATTAATTAATAGTTGCATGTCTCATTGTAATAACATAAGATATGTTGAGAGGATATGCAAAGTGATGTGTTTATGTTTGAGGGGGAGGAGCTTAGAGAGAGTGTTGTTTTTCCCACAATGCTTCCTGAGAACAATGGCGGCTGGAGTGAGCTGGTGTTGTAGGTGCTGATTTTAACTCGGCTTCAGGGCTGAATGAGTGCCCAAAAGGTAATGGGGAGGGTTGTAGATCGATGTTACTATGACATTCAGTGATCTTCAGTGTATCAAGACACTGGAGGGTTAAGAAATGTTGAGAAAAAGAGAGTTGAAGGTAGCAGCTGAGCCATGTGCTTTGGGAAAGGCTGATTATATGTTTAGGAGTGGAGACCTGTACATTATATGTATATACTTCTTAATATAGCTCTATTTTTATAATGTTGGTTTAAATAACCTTTGAGAGGAATGTGAAAGGACCAATAAGTTTTCAGATGCAGCAGCTAACCTGAGTAAGTATCTTTAGCCTATAAATGTCCTCCTTTTACCCTAAGACCTTGTAATTAAATACCCTATGCTAGTACATGTAGAACCTTGATGATAAATAGGGGAAAATAACATAACATGGGGGCCTTAACCGGGATAGTTATTTGACTGTTAAAATAACTCAAAACATTTTTTGAGATGTACTGGTATGAGATAGGGTTATGAGTCACATGTTTTGGTAGGATAAAATTTACCTTGTAAAATTTACCTTGTAAAAATTACCTTGGTGGTGTCAGTGGAAGGTTCATGTATTAGTTTACAGGTTGTTTTCTCCAGAGTGGGGATTAAAGTTGAGTAACACATTTTGTTTGTGGTTATGGTAGAGTGCCATGTGAAGATTTTAAGTACCTGTGTAAAGACCTTGTCCATTGATGCTGTGCAGGAATTTAAGGGTAAATATGTCAGAAGCTGAATCTTTAGAATTTTCTGGCTTCAGTGAGGAGGTAAATAATTCATCAGTAAACATGTCTGTTAACAGTGAACAGGAGGAATCACCTCCTCCAGGTGATAAGGAAGCGATGATGAAACTTGAGATAGCTTTGATAGCAGCTAGGACAAAATTCTTAGAAACTCAGGAGAGAGTAAGTCAAGGGTTAAGAGGGTTAGACCAAGGGCCTGAGCAGTACTTTAACCTAACTAAAGCTGCAAATTTTGTCCCTAAGTTTACAGAGAATGACCCAGACAGATATTTTTCCTTTTTTGAGAAGACTGCAAAGGAACAAAGATGGCCCAAACAGCAATGGGCTACCCTAGTTTGCACACAGCTTGTAGGCAAAGGTTTTCAGAGAGTAGAGACTCTGGAAGAAGGAGAATTTTCTGATTATGAGAAAGTAAAGGAGGTAGTATTGCTTGCATACCAAATGATATCTGAGAAATATAGGCAAAAGTTCAGAAGTAAAAAATTTCAGGAGGGGCAGACCTTAACTGAGTTAGGGAATGAGAAACTGTTCCTGTTTAAGAAGTGGGCTTGTTCAAAAGGAGTGAACAAGGACTATGAGAAGTTAGTAGACCTAATTGTTCATGAGGAATTGTACAATGCAATCCCTGTTGACCTTAGAGAATATTTGGAGGACAGAAACCCAGATAATCTTTCAGCAGCAATGGATCTGTGTGACAGATTCTTAGCTCATAGGGAATTGGTAGGTAAAAACAGTCATGCTCATTAAAAAAAATTTCCTGTCTTTTCTAAACCTTATTCCAGATCCTACAGTAATAAAGGTAAGTGGAACAAGAATTTTCAGGGACAAATGAAGGCTGAGGCACCCTCTCAAAAAGAAGGGAAAGGTAAGTCAGCTGGAGCTCAAAGTTTACCTAGTCCATCAAATAATGTTTCAGTCCCTCGAGCACACAGTACTAGTCCTACACCAAACAGTAAAAATACCCTTAAGAATTATACCTGTTACTACTGTAACAAAACGGGACACAAGCAAAAGTATTGCTTTTCTAGATGGCGAGATCAGAAAAGGACACACCCAGTTGCCTGCATTCAGTCTTCAACACAAAGTGTGGAGGAGTCTTTGGGGGGTCTAGACCCCAGGATGCAGGTTTTTGCATAAGGATGTGGGCAGATTAGAGAACCTGTTGTCCTTGAGGGATCGATGTAGCACCTACTCCTTATTACGTGCTGGGGTGTTACCAGTGTCTAATGATACCTACACTGGGGTAGATATCTTATTGAAGGGTATTACAGGTTCGGCCATAAGAGCACCGGTACACAAATTATGGGTAGAATCCTCTTACCAAGTGGGCTATCTCCCTGTAGGTATTACTGATGAGATTCCCTTTGAAGGAGTTAACCTCTTATTGGGGAATAACGTAATGGGTCTGTTAGACAGTGAGGAGCCACTAGTGTGGGGAGTACCAGATCCCAAAGTTTGGGAGGAGAAGGCTAGGGAAACCCTGCCAGACCTTTTTCCTGTTGGTGCCATCACAAGAAGTATGTCTCGTGACAAGGCTACCAAGAGTAATCCTGATATTTCTCCTGAGGATGGTGAAGACTTAGGTTTGGAAACCCTATTTTCTGATGTTGAGCTGCAGTCAACAGAAGAAAAGGACGCCCCAACTAGAGTCGAGCCTAATCAGTGCGTGAATCAGGGAGGAGGTGAGAAGGAAATAGGGCCTACTATGATGCAATTAATTGCTGCACAGGGGAGTGATGACTCTCTGAAATCAATTAGAGCCTCAGCTGTGACTGAGGAGGAATCTTTACGTTTAAGTAAATGTTTCTATTTCAGGAAAGGTATTTTAATGAAGAAGGCACCTGCGATTGCAGCACCAGTAGAAGGAGAGCCAAAATTTTGTCACCAGGTTGTGGTGCCTGAGCCTTATAGAAACCATGTTCTTAGCTTAGCGCACGACACACCTCTAGGTGGCCACCTAGGTATTGCTAAAACGGTATCTAGGGTTTCCAGGCACTTCTTCTGGCCTCAGCTGTGGGAGATGGTAGGGGAATATATAAAGACCTGTCATACCTGCCAGTTTATAGGAAAACCAAATCAGAACATTAAACCTGTTCCCCTTCAGCCCATTTCAGCACCAGGTGAACCCTTCAGCAAGCTGGTAGTGGATGTAGTTGGTCCGCTCCCAAGGACCAGAATGGGAAATAATTATTTGCTAACGATTATTTGTTCCACTACCAGGTATCCGGAAGCAGTCGCTTTACGTAAGATTACAGCTCGTGTAGTCTTAAGGGCTTTGATGAAGTTCTTTTCTCATGTTGGCTTTCCTCAGGAGGTACAAACCGATCAAGGGTCTAACTTTACTTCAAAACTATTTAGAAATGTGTTAAAGGGGTTAGAAGTACAGCCTAAATTTTCAACTGCCTATCACCCTCAATCTCAGGGGGTAGTGGAAAGATTTCATCAAACCCTTAAGACCATGATGCGAGCTTATTGCATGGATAACTCTAGTGATTGGGACGAGGGGATTCCCTTTCTTTTGTTTGCCATGTGGGAAAGCACCCAGGAATCTCTCAGTTTCAGTCCCTTTGAGCTTGTATATGGTCATCCAGTGAGGGGGCCCACTTACCGTTCTCAAGGAGCATTGGCTGGGTGGTGCAGGTGAGGCTTCCCCGCAGGAAGATGTTATCCTTTTCAGGAAACGATTGGACCAGGCGAGACACATAGCAGCGGACAACCTTAAGGCTAGCCAGAGGTCCATGAAGCAGCGGTACGACCAACGGGCGGTCCCTCGCTCCTTCAGTGTTGGAGAGGAAGTGTTAGCCTTGGAACCAGTTCCAGGACATGCCTTGGCTGCACGTTTTGATGGACCCTTTGTTGTCACAGGCAGGTCTGGGCCTAATTATGTAGTTAAGATGCCTGGCCGGTGCAAGTCAGACAGGATCATGCATATTAACCGTTTAAAGCGATACCATTCTAGGGCGGGAGTTGCCGCCATTCAAGTCGAGAGTGATGATACTGAAAAACTTCCTGTAAAGACAGAAGTAAGGCTGTGCAATTCAGCCATCTTGCAAAATCCCCTTTGGCACACATGAAGGGACTCAGTGTACAGAGCTTGTGACTTGGTTCAGTTACTCCAGGAATTTCCGACCTTGTTTGGGGATATTCCTAAAGTCAGTAAATTACCCCCCCATGATGTGGATGTCGGGGAGGCTGTTCCAATAAAGCAAGCTCCTTACCGTATGAACCCAACAAAACAACGACACATGGAGGAATAGGTGAAATTTCTCCTTGAAAACCAGTTTATAGTGCCTAGCGAGAGTCAGTGGGCATCTCCATGCCTGATGGTTCCCAAACCTGATGGATCCATGCACATGTGCACTGACTATCGCAGAGTAAATGAGGTAACGAAGGCTGACTGTTACCCTTTGCCACGCATGGATGATGTGATTGATGCAGTGGGAGGGCAAAGTTTGTAGTAAACTGGACTTACTTAAAGGGTATTATCAGATACCCCTCACACAGCGAGCAAAGGAAATTTCAGCCTTCGTCACTCCAGATGGGTTATTTCAATATAATGTACTCCCCTTCGGGCTAAGAAATGCCCCTGCCACCTTCCAATGTTGTATAAATACTGTAATAAGGGGGTTGGATGGTGTACAGGCCTACTTAGATGACATTGTGGTGTTCAGTAGTCAGTGGGATACTCACTTAGTAAGATTACGGAAATTGTTTGAATGTTTGGCCCAAGCCAACTTAACCATTAATCTGAGTAAAAGTGAGTTTGGCCAAGCAAGTGTACAGTTCCTAGGTTATGTAGTTGGTCAGGGCAAAGTGGCCCCAATTAATGCTAAAGTGAAGGCCATTGTAAATTTTCCTAGGCCGCAAAATCGGAAAGCAGTGATGAGGTTCCTGGGCATGGTGGGTTATTACAGACGCTTCTGTCCCAACCTTTCCCAAGTAACGTCACCACTGACAACCTTGACCAGTCCCAAAGTTCAGTTTAACTGGGACAGCAAATGTGACAGGGCTTTTGAACATGTGAAACTGTTATTAGGGAATACTCCTATTTTGAAAAGTCCTGAGTTTGAATGCCCTTTTTCCCTACAAGTGGATGCTAGTGATGTAGGGGTAGGTGCAGTGTTGTTGCAGGGTGATGAGAAGGAGAGCCTGCAACCAGTCTGTTACCACTCAGCCAAATTAAAAAAGCATCAACGTGGTTATGCAACCGTGGAGAAGGAAGCTTTAGCCTTGGTGTTGGCTGTACAAAAATTTGAGGTTTATCTCAGTGCTTCCCCACATCCTGTAGTAGTGTATAGTGACCATAATCCTCTGAAGTTTTTGCAGAGAATGAGAAATCACAACCAAAGACTCTTGAGATGGGCTTTGTTCCTGCAACCTTTCAATTTGGAAGTTAAATATATAAAAGGCTCAGAAAATGTGGTTGCTGATGCACTTTCTAGATGTCTCATGTAGATAAATGGTGCATGCTTAGTACATAGTGTTTGTCTTGTGCTGACCTTGTTGTTTTTGCAGTGGTGAACTCTTGGCGCGCCTGAGTGCTCCCTACCAGCCATTCAACTGTGAAAGAGATGGTGGGAGCCAGACAAGAAAGGGAGTCAGGGTATCAAAAATTGTGAGTTGAGGCGGAGTTGACAACCTTCGGACATGAGAAGTCCAGGGAGGTATGTTGTTGTGTCTTGGTGTGCTCTAAGTACGAAACGGTCCAACGGTTGCCTGAGTGGTCCTGTGTATCTCCTCCATGTACTATAGCAGTTCCTCCTTATAAGGTTGGAGGATCTGTATGGAGTGAGGTCCTCAGAAGATGGGGGTACGTGCCTGACCATTTTAAGGATTTTGGGTGTTGACTGGAGTGTCTCACTTTTTGGTTCGGCCACCATGTAAGAGACACCTTGACATGCTTTTTGTGAAGTTCTGCCTGGGGTATACCTGACTGATCTGGGTTTGGCTCTACTCTCATCTCCTGATCAGGAAGATGCCATCCTGGAGTACCAGTTGCCTGCTGGATTTACCGCAGCGGAGGCACAGGCCTGTCGGTGCTGGCTTTCACAGTGGGCTTTGTGTGTAGTCCTTGCATTGTAAAAATGTATTATGTTGATAACCACTAAAGTAGTTAATGGTTACACCCTTCAGTATGGGGATGTGGTTAAACTGTTTTCTAGTAACCTCTGCACTCTGTTCTAGTATTGTTCCATTCATGGGTTTGTATGGTGTATGGTAAGGCCGAAATTGCATGTTTATGCTGGGAAGGTTCAGTGGAGCCATGAGATTTATAGATTGCCATGTTGTATGTCACCTTGTTGTATAACTGTACAGTGAAGAGTAGTTATGGTGCTGGGGTATATGTAAAACCTCTAGTAGTGTTACTACCACCTTTAGGCTAAGACCTTATTTTCCCTAGCCGTATCCTGCGGGACACTGCTAGCTTTTGTGAGACTCCGTCTTATAAGACTCCGTCTTTATAAGACTCCGTCTGGAGGTGGGGGTGTTATGGGGTATTATGGACTTGTTATGGGGGCTATTGGAACCCAGCATGTATTGTTGTAATTAAATAACATGAATGCCTAATTATATTGAATTAATCAGAAGTACTGCTTAGGGGAGTTTAAAATGCTTGGCCAGCCTTAAAAACTTAAGAGCTGATTAAACTGATTTTCTCAATATAATAGGTTATATAAATAATGTACACATTTTATTAACTATTAATTAATAGTTGCATGTCTCATTGTAATAACATAAGATATGTTGAGAGGATATGCAAAGTGATGTGTTTATGTTTGAGGGGGAGGAGCTTAGAGAGACTGTTGTTTTCCCACAATGCTCTTCCTGAGAACAATGGCGGCTGGAGTGAGCTGGTGTTGTAGGTGCTTATTTTAACTCGGCTTCAGGGCTGAATGAGTGCCCAAAAGGTAATGGGGAGGGTTGTAGATCAATGTTACTATGACATTCAGTGATCTTCAGTGTATCAAGACACTGGAGGGTTAAGAAATGTTGAGGAAAAGAGAGTTGAAGGTAGCAGCTGAGCCATGTGCTTTGGGAAAGGCTGATTATATGTTTAGGAGTGGAGACCTGTACATTATATGTATATACTTCTTAATATAGCTCTATTTTTATAATGTTGGTTTAAATAACCTTTGAGAGGAATGTGAAAGGACCAATAAGTTTTCAGATGCAGCAGCTAACCTGAGTAAGTATCTTTAGCCTATAAATGTCCTCCTTTTACCCTAAGACCTTGTAATTAAATACCCTATGCTAGTACATGTAGAACCTTGATGATAAATAGGGGAAAATAACATAACACTCACAACTTGCAAGAGTGTTTGTCTGACAAGTTTAATTTCATCAGAGTGAAGTTCTTGCCTCCTAACACCACTCCTCTCATCCAGCCCATGGACCAGCAGGTCATTTCCAACTTCAAGAAACTGTACACCAAAGCAGTGTTTGAAAAGTGCTTTGAAGTGACCTGGGACACTGAGTTGACCCTAAGAGAGTTCTGGAAAGATCACTTCAATATCGTGCATTGCATACCCTTATAGGTAAGGCTTGGGAGGGAGTGACTTCAGGACTTTGAACTCTGCTTGGAGACCATTGTGGCCAGGTTGTGTCCAACAGAGGGATTTTGAAGGATTTGAGGCTGACCCTGACGACCCTGTGACTGTTGTGGAAGATATTGTGGCATTGGGAACAGCCTGGGGTTGGAGGCGAGTGGTGAGGATGGGGAAGAGTTGGTGGAGGAGCACAGGGTAGAGCTAACAACTGAAGCATATATAAAGAGAGGAGCTTACGACGACGTTTCGGCTCCTCTCTTTTTATATTGCGGGTTGTGTGTGCATTGTTCCAGTCACGATTATTGTGCCTTTTTGTTATTTAACAACTGAAGAGCTGCAAGAGCTTCATCTGGAACAGAACAGACCACAGCTGAGGTTATTGCTTCAAAGGAGGAGGGTGAGAGACAGAAGGAGGTGCCTTCTTCAGTGCTTAAGGAGATATGTACAAAGTGGAATGAGTTGCAGACATTTGTTGAAAGACACCACCCTGAGCAAGCTGAAATGAGCCTTCTGTGCAGCCACTTCAGTGACAGAGCCATGCGCACTTCGGAAAGTGTTGAAGAGTCGCCAGAAACAGAGGACTCTGGACAGTTACTTTACCAGGCAGGGGTCTAGTGACTCAAGCTGGTCCTAGTGGCATTAAAAGACCAAGAGGGAAGTAACCCCAGAGAGGGACTTGTTACCTGAAGTCCTTTTGGAGGATTCCCTTCCAACCACTAACACCCTTCCCTGTCAGCAACTCTACCTTCCAGATGCCTGCAACTCTTCAATAAAGGTAAGTACATGTAAATGTATATATATACATATTGTTTTTTATTTTGCATGAATATTTTTGTGGAACGGATTAATTGTATTTACATTATTTCTTATGGGAAATAATGGTTCGAATTTGTAAACTTCGTGTTAAGTAATAGCTCCTGGAACAGATTAATTATGATACTCGGGGTCCACTGTATGTATTTTTATCCCTTCAGGAAGCTTGATATTGATGAGTCTTTGAATCTGTTCAAAGGTAGACTGTCGTTCAAGCAGTATATACCAAGCAGAGGAAACGCTTTGGTATAAAGGTGTTTGTGCTTTGTGATTGCTACAGTGGTCTTGTATTGGATATTGTGTACACTGGAAGTAATACATTGAAGATACCAGGAGGTTACTGGGTATCTCTGGTGATGTGGTTAGACAATGATGTCACCATATTTTGGTAAGGGGCATATATTATATACAGTGGACCCCGGCTAACGAACACGCCGGAAATCGTACAATTATGTAAGTATAATATTGTAAGTGCTTGTGGAAGTGTATTTTTGGGGTCTGAAATAGACTAACCTACGTGACATTATTTAAGGAAGTAAATTCGTTCGGTAATGGCACTTGAGCAGGCTTCTGGAATGAATTTTGTTCATTAGCCGGGGGTCCACTGTACTGATAACTGGTACACAAGCCCCTTACTCAGTGATTTTTGCAGTGAACATGACAGATGTGTGCGGTACAGTGCTTGGAAATCATGAGCATATGCCTAGGTTTGATGCAGGCACTCGTAGAGGTCAGGTGCAGGTTTTCCTGCCAATGACATCATGGCATTTCGGTGGCATGACAAACAAGATGTCACAATGTTGTCATCAGTTCACCCTAATGAAATGGAAGACACTGGCAGGGTGAATAGAGAGACCAGTGACCCCATTCTAAAACCTGCAGCTGTGATATACTACACCCTCAATATGCATTCAGTGAACAAATGTGACATGCAGATTGGGTTTGATGATTGTGTTCCAAGTTATAAGTAGTAGATAAGACTCTTACATATTCTGGACATTTCCATACTCAATGCTTATAATTGTATAAGATGAGAACCAGAAACAAACCACCATATGACGAATTTTGTTTGCCTGTGATCAGAGAAATAATCACCAAGTACCAAGGAACACCACCTGCAATAGAAAACAGCCCACAAAATTACCAACAACTACCCTCTCGTCTGAGGCATGGTGATCACTTCCTAATGAAACTGCCTGCTACTGCTTGCAAGAAAAAGGCTCAGAAGAGGTGTTTTGTCTGTGCACATACAAAAAGATGCCAACAACAATGCAAAGACATTTGTTTTATGTGTGAGGAGTGTGAAACACCACTGTGCATGACACCATGTTTCAAAGAGTTCCACAAGCTGCAGAACTTCTAGCAACATGTCCAGTGACTCTGTGTGTATATATAATATAGAAAAATAGTAATAAACAATATTTTATATTGTTCGTTTGTATCATTATTTTTGTAAACAATGAAAGAAGACAACAGTGTTTGTATGGTTTATTATGTAGTATACAACAATTGAATATATATACCAAGTAGTCATATATTGGTCTCACAGGCCATAAAAGTTACTTGAAAAATAAAAATAAAGTAAAAAAGAAAAGTATAAAAGAGCAAAATAAATTATTGCCGGGTGAGCCGGCGGTTGCGATGTTGCCGTAAGCCTGGAGTACCTGGAGAAGTACCTGGAGAGAGAGTTCAGGGTCAACCCTGCGGCCCGGTCTGTGACCAGGCCTCATGTTAGATCAGGCCTGATCAACCCAGGCTGTTACTGCTACCCAGCCGCGCGGTCAACGTACGAACCACCGCCTGGCTGGTCAGGCTTAGGCTTTAGGTGCCTGTCCAGTACCGCCAGAGGAGCAACCAGGGGTCTATTTGTAATCCGTTTATGTATGCTGGGAGGCAGTTGAACAGTCTTGGGCCCTGACACTTATTGTGTTGTCTCTCCAACGTGCTGTTATTTCTTTTCATTGGGGATGTTATCGTCCATAGTCTTTGCTTTAAGTAGGGAGTGACACTCGTGTACAAGTTTAGTACTAATCCTCTAAGATTTTCCAAGTGTATATAATAATGTATCTCTCAGCCTGCGTTCCAGGAGTACAGGTTTAGGAACTGGTTGTGTGGTGAGGTGGTTTGTACAGTTATGCGTGCCGTGAAGGTTCTCTGTACATTTTCTAGGTCAGCAATTTCACCTGCCTTGAAAGGTGCAGTTGAGTGATACTTGTAATATTCCAACCTAGATAGAACAAACTGACCTGAAAAGTGTCAACATGGGCTTGGCATCCCTGGTTTTGAAGGTTCTCATTATCCATCCTGTCATTTCTGGCAGATGCAGTTCCTGCAGTGTTATGGTCCTTGAAGGTGAGATCCTCTGACATGATCACTCCCAGGTCTTTGACGTTAGTTTTCGCTCTATTGTGTGGTTGGAATTTGTTTATACACCGATGAGATTTTAATTTCCTCACGTTTTCCATATCAGAGTAATTGAAACTACTCATCATTGAACTTCCTGTTGTTTTCTGCAGCCCATTTAAGAAATTTGGTTGATGTCTGCTTGGGGGAGTCTTGCAGTGTCTTCAATGGTGGACATATCATGTGCAGACCTAAGGTGTCATCTGCAAGGGAAGACATGGCACTGTGGCTGATATCCCTGTCTATGTCGATATGAGGATGAGGAACAGGATGGGAGCGATTACTGTGCCTTGTGAAACAAGGCTTTCACCGTAGCCGCCTCAGACTTTACTCTGGCCCGGCTCTACTCTTTGTGTTCTACTTGTTAGGAAATTATAGATCCATCTACCCAACTTTTCCTGTTATTCCTTTATCACGTATTTTTGTGTGCTATCACACCATGGTCACACTTATCAAAGGCTTTTGCAAAGTCACTGTGTATATAACATCTGCATTCTGTTTGTCTTCTAGAGCATCCAGGACCTTGTCGTAGTGGTCAGTAGTTACAGGACAGACAGGAACGACCTGCTCCTAAACCCATGTGCTGCCCTGGGTTGTGTAATTGATGGTTGTCTAGATGGTGGCGATCTTGCTTCTTAGAACCTATTCAAGATTTTATGATATGGGACATTAGCGCTATTGGTCTGTAGTTCTTTGCTGTGGGTGGGGCTATGTCTGTTGTTTTTAGTAACTGCGGACATTTGAGTGTCATGCTCCCTCTCCATGGGATGTTAAAAGCACGTGATAAGGAGCTTCTTGCAGTTCTTGATAGACACTGAGTTCCATGAGTCAGGAGGTCTGGGCAGGTGCATGGGCATGTCATTTATCACTTCCTTTTCAAAGTCAGCATGTGGCGTCAAGGTAATATCCCAGATAGGCTTGCGTCTGCAGGTTCTGTGGCACTCATATAAAAAAATAATTTGGAGTCTTCAACTTTCAGTCTAGTTAGCGCTCGCTAAAAACTGAGTCATACTGGGACTTTATTAACTCACTCATTTCCTTGCTGTCATCTGTGTAGGACCATCTCGTTTTAGTAGGGGCCAATGCTGAATCACTGTTCTGCGACTTTGATTTGGCATAAAAAAAAAATACTTTGGGTTTCTTTAAATTTCTTTTATGGTTCAATTTCTGTCAACTTCACGCCTCCATATCTCAGTAAGTAGATTAAAAATTTTTTTTTAGCCTATAATACCAAAAAAAAAAACACTCATTTGTTAAAAATTTTTTTTTTAAAAATCAGTGGAACCCCGAGTTCGCCCACCTAAAAAACTCGAACAATTATTAAGTTAATATTTAAAGTCTTTTGTAAGTGTTTTTTTGGGGTTGTGCTTTGTATCATATATCCTTTTTTTGTTCTTTATAAGCTGGCCCCTTTGCGTGGCGTCACGGTCCCCGCGACGTCAGAGGCTCAGCGCATGCAAAACCTATCTGGCGACTGCCTCATTTACGTTAGACCTACAGGGAGACAGAATGTGCTGGACTCTCCTCTAATTACTTAAATATCCGTAACCACCCAAACAAGGAGTATTTTTGACCCCCTATTTTCTCTCCCAAGACCACGACATCAAAAGGACTAACCTACTTTACATTATTCCTTATGGGAACAAATTCGTTTGTAATGGGATTTAACGGCCCTTTTGGGGTGAAATTTGGCCAAAAATCGGGGGCCCTGTATTTTTTGACCCCGAGGGCGAGTTTGGGAGCTCTGACTCTCAAAGGTTAAGCAGATTATTTCTTGTGTTCAAGCAGACTGTTTTTTCTGGTATAATGTGACTTTTGAGGCCAGTTATTTTCATTAGAGGCTAGTTTGGTCATGGAACCATAATTTTCATCCAAAATTTCTCGGTGGACACCCCATGACAATATGTCATGTGGTGTCCCTAAAACCCCTTATTATCCTCCCCATCATTGTTTTTCAATAGTGAGATGATCAGGCACTTTGTTGAGACACAGCTAATTTTTTACCTCCCGGAAATGCTGTCAGTTCCCAATTGTTACTGTTCTGACCTTCAGGGGTTTCTACCCTTGGCCTTAATTCAATTTAATTAATTCATTTCCACATCCTTAAGAGGGATATTTTCATTCATTTCCTTTTAGCTTCTCTGTATAAGGTTTCTCCTCTTTATTCCGTCCTTGAAGATTGTCCCCATAGAAACTTTTATTTGGTTTCTTTGAAGGGACTCAATTTTTCAGATGTGTATTTAAAGTAGGTTCCCCAAGAATGGAAAAGGGTATTGCACCAAAAAACGGTAAACGATATTTTCCGGACTTTGAGGGTCATTTGGGTTTTCAGGCCACAAAAATCGTATAATCTCTTCAATTTAAAAGCTTTGGAAATATCGCCTTGTAGGCATTTGATTTGTGTGAAATTTCTAAGCACGTTTCCCAAACTTCTCAGTTTGGAGAGGTCCTGTCATCAGACAGACATTAAACTTTTACATCTTCGTTAGTACATGGGTGCAATTTAAAAACAACAAAAGTGGGTATACCTGGGTATACCTGGAGGGGTTCAGGGGGCAACGCCCCTGCGGCCC
>WNWK01014229.1:0-52195 GCA_009830355.1 Cherax destructor | reverse complement strand
CTCTTGGGGTGGGGTGTTGCATGCAAAGAGTATGTAACCTTTATTCGGAGCATGTTAAACACACCCACATAGGCTCCCCTCCAACCAGCGAACCATCGTTAAGGGTTTGGTGATGAGGGCCCCATCATCAAATCAATGACTCGGTTCAGCCAATTAAAATGCGAGTTTAACAATGACAAAGGTGACGTGGTTACCACTCGCGGTTTGTCATTGGAATTCCTGAATAGAGCTGGTTGTGGAAAGTTGTCTGTCTTTTGGCTGCTGCTTAGCCTAGACAACTGTGGCGTGCACTAAACACTACTCCTTTGTATATAGTGTACATATGTGTAAATAGCACTTTGTTATACTTGGTGAAGGAAAAGACAAAAGTCTTATATAATCACAATTACTTGGTGAAGGAAAAGACTAAAAGTCTGGAATTAATCTAACTGATTTTTTGAAGGAAATACAATTTCAATACATCTTCTACTGTGTTTCTTTGCTCCAAGCTCCCTTTACACTCAGGTTAACAGGCCATTGAACCTGAGGTTGTAATAATTAGTCTCCAGTCTCCCACCCTCCCCCAGTATCATACTGCTAGACTTTTAGAAACACATGCAACACAACATCTTCCCCCACCCTACCTACTCCTATCCTTCAAAGAAACCAGTCCATTCCAACACTACGTTTAATCAACGTAATAATTTTTCTACCGTTAATGATCTATATCCCTCAGAAAAACTCTATGCCCATTTTCCTCCATATAATATCCTATTTCTACACATGGACCGATACACGCTACCCGCTAATGCTCTTACCCTACAGGCCCCACCCTCCTCCCACATTCCCCACGACTACATACATGATTGCCCTTCCTACCTCCCTCGGTGTTCCCCCCCCCATCAAATCTTAAAGCCCTCAAGAGCGAAAAATGCCCCCCCCCTCCCATCAATACTATCACCCTTGCAAGCCACAGCCTCACCACCTCTAAAGATTCACAAAAGTAGACAGCATGATACGCTGTCTCCTCATCCCCACACCACTGACATGCGTTCCTACTCACCAGCCCCATTCTATTCAATGCCGACCTTGACGCCAATATACCCAATAAAAATCTATATACTACTTCCCTAACCCTTGGCCTGAAACGCATCTTTCTAAATTCCCCCCAAATCTCCATCCAATTATAAACCGGAAATTTTTCCTGCCCCTGCACCACCCCTCCCCTTTCACTCCCCCTTCCCAGCCTACCCACCTTTACCCTTTTAGGCTCCCTCGCTGCCAACAACTGCCTTGCCATATCTTCACACACCCGCAGATCCCTCCCCTCCTACCACTTTCATATATCCTCCATGACCCTCCCTACACGTATTCCCTGCACCCCCCTTTTCTCAAAAAACACTGTTTTACATACACAGCTTTCACCCTACTTTCCAAGGGAATAAGTCCCAACCCACCTCGTCGAACTTTCATCATTACGACCTCCTTTCTTAGCCACGGCCTTCCATACCCCCACACATACCTTAACACTTTCCTTTGTAATTCCCTTACATCTTCCATCCTCAAAGGATACACGGCAGCCACATTCCACACCTTACTATATACAAGAGCATTCACCACCACCACCCTCTGCATTAGCGTTACATCTCCCAGCCTCCAACCCCTCATTCTACCCAGAGCCCTACTCACCACCTCCACAGAGTTTACCTGCCTAGCCTCTTCCACATCCGCCATATACACTATTCCACAAATTTTAATCCTATCAACAGCATTCCATCCATACGCCTCTCCCAAGCCTCCTCCCACCCACATTCCCACTTCCAATAACTTAGATTTTGCACCATTGACCCTTATCCCTGTTGCTGCCCCAAAAATCTCTATAATACGTCCCACGTTCGCCAACCCTTCCTCCCCACTCACTAGTACAGTTGTATCATCTACGTACCCCACTATGCCCACACCACAAGCCTACCCCTATCCACTCTCTCCCACTCCTTCCTCTATTAACCTATAAAATGGATCTTGCATACACACGAATAAGATTTGTGACAATGGACACCCCTGTCTCAGTCCCCTTTCCATCATCACCTGTCGTCCCAACTTCCCATTCACCTGCACCCACACCATGCAGCAATTTCCTCCCCATATCCCTGTCTTCTTAACATAATCCCCAACATTTGTCGATTCACACAGTCATACACTTCCTTCCAATCAATTCCCAGAACACCCCTCCCCTTCCTACCCTCAATAAAATCCTTGATACGACCATGGCTCACATTCATACTACTACCAGGTATACCGAACTGCCCCTGATGTATGACTTTGTCAAGCACCAATTTCATCCTATTACCCAATATCTTAGCAAAAATTTTATAGTCCCAACACATGAGGGATAAGGCTCTATAATTCCCCAAAGTCCTCCCCCCCTTTCTTTGGCACCAGAACAACCACCCCCATACCCTGCGTTTCCCCCAACTGTCCTTTCTCTTTCATACAATTGAACAAAAGCACCAAACATTCTCGCAATGCCTCCCAGTGTACAACATAAAAGTCATTAGGTATTCCATCTATACCTGGTGCCTTTCCTAAAGTTAAACTAGGCACAGCTTCCCCCACCTTCTGCTCACTTATACTTCCACTTATACTCTCACACTCCTCTTTTCCTACATGACACAAGATTCCTTCCTCAATAATCTCTCCCTCCCTACCCCTCTCTGTCCTCTCCGCTAATTTCCTCTCAAACCAAAAATCAGCATAATTGCTTATACTATCCGTCGTTCCTAACACTTGTCCAACATTATACCCACCTACCCCTGTACACACTTCTACCCCCATGATCGTAGTACACCTCTGCCTGCCTCTGAACCGTCGCAACACACAACTAGATGGTTTATCTCCCCATAACGCCTCCTCAATGCCTCCCCTAACTCTTATGGCGTCAAAGCGGTCATTTTAAATGTCCTTTAACCTACCCCTCAAGTCCTCTATTTTCCCAAACTTACATCCCCCCCCCATAACATTCCTGCAGCTGACCCTCTAAATACTTCTGAAGACCAATCTTCCACCCAGCCTCCTCCTTACCTCTATTTCTGTAAAAATCCCTGATTCTCGTCTTCGCACATGTTTCCCACCATTCAAGAAAATCCTTCTCCCATTCCCCTGCCCCTTCTATCCATAATGACCCCCACCATTCAGCAAATAATGTCCGCTCCTCCTCCCCCCGCAGCAAACGTACATTCATCTTCCAAAAACTACTGTACCTGCGTACCATTCCCTCCCACGTCACCTCCACTAAAACACCACGATGATCTGAAAAACCAATATCTAGCGTGCAAACCCTCCCCACTGTAACATCCTTCGTGACATACACACGATCTAATCTGGCAGCGTACCCTCTTCTCATGAAGGTATGCTCTACTCCCCAACCATCTCCCCTTACCACATCTAAAAACCCCACCTCCCTCAATAATGTATGCAAGACCCCTAACTCACAACCTGCCCCTCTAGGTTTCACATTTTTTTCCTAATAATACAATTCCAGTCGCCACCCAACAACGTAATCATCGGCAGCCCTCTCAAATAAAAAGTCAAGACATCCCTCACAAACTCCTTAACTCTACGATTACTGTCAGCAGGCATGTAAATACCTACAAAGCACACCCGTATGCCTCCCAACACTCCATCCACCCTCACTACTCTCCCCCCTCCTCCTTGCTCCCAAGCTAACAATCGGAAGGGACTGAATTCTTTCACACCCACTGCTACCCCGCCCTTGAACTTCCCCAAGCTACCTGCAAACATTTGATACCCCTTTAATCTCAAATCTCTACCACACCTAAAGTTATGCTCTTGTATGAAACACACATCTATGTCATATTGTCTCAGTATAACTTCCATCCAACTACGCTTTACTTCAGCTCTAAGGGCATTTGCATTTATAGTTAAACACTGGAATACACCAACGGGGGGCTTTTCCCTGGGTTTCTGTGGTCTACTTGCGGCACTCTTTACTATACTACCTTTATCCCTGTCTTGTCTCACACCATGTACCCCTGCCCTCCCCTGGGCTCCCACTTTCCCTTTCCCTGGCACCTCCACCCATACCTTCTTGCCTGAACGCTGGGCAGGTGTTAGAACATCATCATCCTATGTTTTGTCTGCCCTCTTTCTACATTTAACCCCAACCTCCATCTCATCCGTGTTCACTTCTTCTTCCCTATGCACAATGGCCTCCACCTCTTGCTTCTATAGCCTGTCTACCCCATGCTCTAACACACTAACAGCCTGTATAAGCCTTTCCTCCTCTCCCTGTAATATCCCATCTGTTCCCGAGGCATCCACCTCCGAACCAGCCAGAAAAGTGCTTATCTCTTGCACTGGTTTCGGCAATTCCTCTTGTTGCACACTCTCCACCATCCCATCAGTCTCTAGTACATGTTCCAACTCACCCACTGGCGAAGCACCCAGTGCTTCAGGGAGTCACACAACGGTCCCCCACTCCTTGTACTACATCCGCCCAACTGGCGTTACCCATCTCCACCACATTCACAGGTATAGGTTCCTCAAAAGAGGATTGTACCACAGGTACATTAGGAGCCAACATTCTTGGCACCATGGCTGTGGGACACCCCGCTGCCATATGGTCGTATGTCCCACACACTCTACAAGTCTTACGCTGTCCCACATAAGTGACAAAAACTTGCGTTCTAAAGTCGTCAAGCATGACATATGACTGTATGGGGCGTTTTAAGGACATTTTTAAAGTGTAAGAACCCTCAGGCAAACCAGCATAGATTCCGTCTGACCAACGCCCCATTGTTGTCGTGTGCACCACACCATATTGTTGAAACGCCTTACTAATGTCCACTCCAATGGCCTCAAATGGCACGTTTCGCACACGAACATAAGTATAGTAGGTCAAGGCATCCCTTAGCCTGACCTCTAATCCAGTGTTGATGATGATACATTTCTCCTGGAAGCGTTCCACTGTCTTCTCGTACGCCTCTGCTGTGTTGAACTTCACAAAGATTGTCCTTGAGCCATTCAAGGCAACGCCGTAAAGGTCATCATTGATAACACCAAAGGTGTCACGGATAATCGTTGGCAGCAAAACAGAAGCATTTGCTGGGTAGATAGCTCCCTGTAGCAACTCAACACACACCATGTTGCTTCTCCTCCTCCTACTGGTCGCCATCTTGCAGAAAAACGGAAGGTGCGTCAAGACCAAGTCAGGAGCAACAGCGCAGCACAACCTCTCGGCCCGAGAGCGAAGAGGTCAATTACGAGAAGTGTTGCCTCAAAGATGTCCACCTAGAGAGAGCGAGGAGCAGACACTGCAGATGTGGTTTTAGATGTCCTCCGCCGGCATACCACACACTTCTGAAATCAAACAAGTGAGCAGATTGTTTGCAGTTCGGGTAGCCAATCAAAACTCCTTTTAGCGAGCACAGAGAATAGCATAGTTGTTACATCCTGTGCAATACGTAGCTAAATATACAAGAATACTAATAATATAAAGCATATTTTTGTTTTAGCTATTAGCGAAAATAACATTAGAAATATGATATTAGATGTAAGACGAAATATGCAAGAATCGTCGCGTCAATTTTCTGAAGATGCATCAACAATGAAATCATCACTGAGCATGGAACGCCGATGTGAAAATATGACCCTCATTATAAGCACACCTTCAATGTGTAACACACCAAGATAAGCATGCCCACATGATGGCTGAAATAATGTGTAACTCACCATGATAATCATGCCCACATGATGGCTGGAATAATGCATAACACACAATGATAAGAATGCCTGTGAGGATTTTTTAATCTAAGTTTCTGTTAAGACAGAGTGCTTCATTGAGGCCTTTGCAACCCCTTCTCCCCTGTCAGACTAGTGGAGGTAAACATTTGGGCAGCTCCTGTAACCACTATTCCTCTCTCTGGCGAGTAGGGGAGACGAGGTAGTTAACAACTCTTCCACTTGTCTGCCAAGTGCCACCTGCATAGCAAAGATTGTAAACAGCCTATTCGTAGGCTCTTTCAAACTGCGTGGCACTACGGTGCTGCCATCTATAGGCCTATCAAGGTCGGGCTGAACAGCCATGTTTCTTCCTCACTCTTGCGGCCAACTTCACTGAGACAGGTCCTACCCAGCTGGCTCCCGGTCTCCTCACATACCCTCTGTATCCTCGTGTACACTTGCCCTATTCGACAATAAACCCAAGCCTAGTCTATGGCCGTATCACTTCACCTACGCTACCATTCTGCTTACCCGGTACATAGCAGACTTCGGGATTGTAGTCGTTAAAGGTGAGAGACCACCGAGCATGTTTCCCAGAGAGATTCTTGTTTGCAAAAAGGGATAATAACGGCAGATGATCCGTGTAAATCTTGATAGGATACTGGTAAATAATGTCTCTGAAGTGGTTCAAAGCCCAGACGATGGCTAAGGCTTCTAGCTCTGTCACAGAGTAATTGACTTCAGCTTTGGTAAGAACACGGCTAGCATAAGCTATTGGCTGTTGCTTACCATTAGATTCCTGCGATAAGACTGCACCGATGCCAACTTTTCTGGCATCTGTCGTCAAGGTGAACGCTTTGGTGAAGTCCGGGAATCTAAGGACTGGGGCTGATGTTAACCTATTTTTAAGTGTGACGAAAGCTCTTTCTTGGTCACACGTCCACTCAAAGGGAACATCTTTCTTAAGGAGCTGTGTTAAGGGTGCAGCTATGGTGGAGAAACCGGCTATGAAAGTGCAGTAGAATCTGGCTAGGCCTACGAAGGAGCGGACAGTATCCGCCGTCGTAGGTCTAGGGAACTTTTGCACAGCCGAGATTTTAGACTCGTCTGTCTTGATGCCGCTCTGAGTCACTACGTGGCCCAGAAACTTTATTTCCTGCTTAAGGAACTGGCATTTTGAAAGCTTCACCTTAAGATTAGCCTTTGCTAGTTTTTCCAGTACCCACTCAAGTTTTACAAGATGAGTAGGAACATCTTGGGACATCACAATGAGATCGTCTAGGTAGACCATGAGCGTACCACCTAGGAGAGTACAGAAAATCGTTGTCATTAGACGACTGAACGTGATCGGGCTTCCGCGCAAGCCGAAAGGCATTCTCTTGAACTGATAATGACCAGTAGGCGTAGAGAACGCTGTTAGTTCTTTGCTTTGGTCATCAAGAGGGATCTGCCAAGACCCTTGAAGAAGATCAAGAGTCGAAAAGACCTTGTTATCGCCAATGTTCTGTAACAAGTCATTCAGAACTGGCAATGGAAATCGGTCTGGGATGGTACAGGCATTCAGTTTCCTGTAATCGATAACAGGACGCCATGTTCCATCTTTCTTGGGAACTAGGATTAGAGGGGCATTCCATGGGGAAATGGTCTCCTCGATAACTCCATCGCGGAGCATCTTTGCAATGAGTTCATCAGCAAACACTCTTTGCGCATGCGGCAAATGATACGCAGGCACGTAAATGGGTTTAGTACCTTTATCAAGCGGAATATGGTGAGACATAAGCGGGGTCAGACCCATGGACTCACCATCTAACTCGACGGCAGTGCGTGCGCGATTGAGAACCTGGAGAAGTTGTGGAACTTCTTCCGGGTAGTCTGTCATAGCTAGATCATCTTCCTGCACTGGCCGGGTGATGGAAGAATTAGTAGCGGACTCACCTGGGAGGACTGCACTTACAAGAACGTCAGCTGGGATTTCGCCCTCCACTCTCACCGGGAGAGGGAATCTGACGAGGTCGACAAGTGAAGTATCCTTCCTCAGGGGGAATTCTCGACTGTGCAAGTTACCGACAAGGACTTGCAACTTATTACGACGCACAGTGTGCAAGGACGGCTCAAGGGAGAGGCCCTTGACTCTGCACGTGTCGTTGTCGACTAGCACGTGATCTCCTTCGAAAGCTCTTGTCACATACACCGTAACAGGAGTGAGCGAATTAGCCGACAAAGTGACGTCATACTTTGTACAGGCAGTAACTCTGCTCGCTCATGCCATGACACGAGTCAGACAGTCGCCTGCCGACAGGGAGACTGCGGCTTGACAACTGTCATCCTCTACAACAGCGCGAGAGTTAGAGTGATGGTCAGAATGGGCATCCCAAGACTGGGTTTCACTGATAACCGAGCGTTGATGGTCAGGAGGTGCCAGTAGCCCCACATCACCCGCGAGTAATGGTCTTGCTGAACATACGAACCGCAAAGTCCTGGAGGTGCTCAGAGTAACCGTTAATCCGAGTTGTACTACATGGGATGACGCTATTCCAGATGTTCAGTGTACATTGAACTCTTCCCTCAACAGCTCGATTGGCGAGACACCCCATTTTGCCTTGTACAGCTATGATAAGCGTTTACCGTACGAAATCCTGTTTGCTCCACCTAGTCGAACCTATGACACCGATAACACCGGTATAGTTAAGATGCGGACCACACAGCTTGTCTTCCAGTGAGTACGTGAGAACCTAATAAAAGCCACAGATAGGTTCACGTCTGATCGCAACGCCCACTCTAAGGAAAGTAAGGTGGAACCAGGTTGCAAAGTTATGTTGCTCAACCCGACGCAGACCCCTGGTATGCATAAACTTGTCCCCAAGTTTGTCGGTCCTTACCGTGTCCTACGACAGCTCCGCGGCAATAAGTTTGAGGTGAGGGAGATAGCTACCGGAACTATCAGAGAAGCTCACCTTGACCACATGAAGTATATTGATCATGTGCAAGCTGAAGCAGAGCTGGAATCGCGGGCATTGCAAAGCCACAATCAGACTCAAACTAGTGACAACCTGTCTAGTTCTTCACCCGCTACCACTACGACAGATGACAGTCCTGTAAGGCTCCATACTTATGGCCTGAGACCCACGACAGCAGTACATTTCTGTGACATTGACATACCTACTGACTTGTCTGACTCCTACGCTAGCTACGCTAATTGTTTGCTTGCAGAAATGGGGATTAATGCGCATACATTGTATAGTTAGTAAATAATGGAGTCAGGGTGGACACCATGTAAATATGTAAAATTGATTCTAGCAGGGTACCTGTAGTATAATGAATTCCATGGAAATAATGTTATTGTGAGTATGTGCACCCAGTGTGTCTTGTAAAGCCTGTATAAAGGTAAGGGCAGTATCGCCCTTTTGAGTCAAATGTCACACCTTAGGAAATGCTACTGTCAGTCATTGTTTGCAGATGTGAGGATGGTACAGCGCTCAAGGATGTGCAGTCAAGTTGATGTCTGGCCCTGTGGACAACCTGTATATAGAAGATTCTAGTTCCTGTGCCAACATCGGCTTGTTCTGTCCTCCGTCCAGCTGTACAGGCAGGCCGATTTTCTCTTCCCCGACTCTCGAAGTGGGAGAGTTTTCTGGCCCGCACCGGCAATATTCTGATTGTAAATGTCAGGTGACCGGAAGCCAGTTTCCCCTGGGTAATTTTGTTTGCACATTTACACCTTCGTGCCCACCAGTATTGTCGTGTCGAGACGACACGCGGTAGGTGGCCGAGCGGATGTAAACAGCCTATTCGTAGGCTCTTTCAAACTGCGCGGCACTACGGTGCTGCCATCTATAGGCCTATCAAGGTCGGGCTGAACAGCCATGTTTCTTCCTCACTCTTGCGGCCTACTTCACTGAGACAGGTCCTACCCAGCTGGCTCCCGGTCTCCTCACATACCCTCTGTATCCTCGTGTACACTTGCCCTATTCGACAATAAACCCAAGCCTAGTCTATGGCCGTATCACTTCACCTACGCTACCATTCTGCTACCGGTGTTCCGACGAGTTAGTAGAGATAACAGTGATAACAAGATGTCCACCTGCATTATGAGACTTTGAGGTTCAGTTCGTCTATTAGGTCTCAGATCACTGATGAATGTTATGAATGTCAGTGCGTCTGACATCGTCACATCGAGAATGACCAATTTACCCTCAACAGGCCGAGTTTGAATGTCCTGGTGCGGTTTTTAGGTTAACGCCAAACTGTACTTTTTAGAATGTGGTTTTTTCGTTGTCATGAGCACAAAGTATCCAGATTAGTAGTCACTGGTGCGTCTACTTTAACTTGCTCTAGACGTCTTTCTTGGGAACGTTCACTAGGAAATACCGAGATTCATTTATAAGTGTTAGAGGATTTTCTGAACCTAAGTTGGAATCCACATTCTAAACGTGGACTCTTGCACACGAGTGTTTACCTACATGTCCAGTGAACTGAATATCGGCAGTAGTGATTTATGAACATTGGGGCACCGCGACAGGTCTCATTAGTAAACAAGACAAAAGTCGATTGGCATCCTGTCCTGAGATCACGCAAACCCAAGACACCAAGTACCCCAGGTATGTTTCACACCTGAAATGCAGGTAGTCCTCTTTCCTTACCGTGTTTATTAAATAGATTTCAATCCATGATTTGCTCAAGGCAGGTAGGGAACTTAATTAAAGTGAAGTTTTTTGGCATTAGGAGTTCATTAAGCTCTGGAGCCAGCCAACGGGTCTTATTTAGCATGACGTAGTCACCCTTGTGTTAAGTCCCAACTTAGCCAGTGGTAGAGAGTTGGCCCCAGGAACAAGGGGTCATCAAGGACTCTGGTAAATGTAACATTGTCCAGTGTACTTGTGATTGACAACCCCATTCTTGATGGTGTCCCCCAAATATTTGAGAGGGCTTGATGTGGCTGACATTCTCTTGGTAGAGAGTTTATCAAGTCATTAAGTATATTACCTCCACAACGCCCACATGATGGTTGGAACAATGGGCATCCCATTATGATAAGCTCTCCTACATGATGGCTTGAAGAAACCGTAACACTATGAAAAGAACGTTCACATGATGATTGGAATAATGTGTATAATATCATGATAATAATGCTAGCATTATGGCTGGATCAATGTGTAATATACAAAGAAAAGAACTCCCACATGATGGCTGGAACAATGTGTAAAACTATAGAAAGAATGTTAACACGATGGCTGGAAAAATGTGTAATATACAATGATTAGAACGCCCACATGATGAGTGGAACAATGATATATTATGATCAGTAATCATGAAAGAGGATGATCATGTGAGAAAAAATATTTAGCAGCACCAACACCAGCAGCAGCAGCACCAGCACCACCACCAGCAACAGCAGCAGCACCAGCAGTAGCACCAGCAGTAGCAGCACCACCACCAGTAGTAGCAGCAACACCAGCAGCAGCACTAGCAGCAGCAGCACCAGCACCACCACCAGCAACAGCAGCAGCACCAGCAGTAGCACCAGCAGTAGCAGCACCACCACCAGCAGTAGCAGCAACACCAGCAGCAGCACTAGCAGCACCAGCACTAACAGCAACAGCAGCACAACCACCACCACCAGCAGCACCCACATTTCGATACCTGGAGAGAGTTCCGGGGGTCAACGCCCCCGCGGCCCGGTCTGTGACCAGGCCTCATGGTGAATCAGAGCCTGATCAACCAGGCTGTTGCTGCTGGCAGCACGCAGTCCGAAATACGAACCACAGCCCGGCTGGTCAGGTACTGACTTTAGGTGCCTGTCCAGTGCCTGCTTGAAGACAGCCAGGGGTCTATTGGTAATCCCCCTTATGTACGCTGGGAGGCAGTTGAACAGTCTTGGGCCCCTGACACTTATTGTGTTGTCTCTCAACGGGCTAGTGGCACCCCTGCTTTTCATTGGGGGGATGTTGCATCGTCTGCCGAGTCTTTTGCTTTCGTAGGGAGTGACTCTCGTGTGCAAGTTTGGTACTAATTCCTCTAGGATTTTCCAAGTGTATATAATAATGTATCTCTCCCGCCTGCGTTCAAGGGAGTACAGGCTTAGGAACTTCAAGAGCTCCCAGTAATTGAGGTGGTTTATCACAGTTATGCGTGCTGTGAAGGTTCTCTGAACATTTTCTAGGTCAGCAATTTCATCTGCCTTGAAAGGTGCAGTTAGTGTGCAGCAATATTCCAGCCTAGATAGAACAAGCGACCTGAAAAGTGTCATCATGGGCTTGGCATCCCTGGTTTTGAAGGTTCTCATTATCCATCCTGTCATTTTTTCTGGCAGATGCGATTGCTACAGTGTTATGGTCCTTGAAGGTGAAATCCTCTGACATGATCACTCCCAGGTCTTTGACATTAGTTTTTTGCTCTATTGTGTGGTTGGAATTTGTTTTATACTCCGATGAAATTTTAATTTCCTCACGTTTTCCATATCGGAGTAATTGAAATTTCTCATCATTGAACTTCATATTGTTTTCTGAAGCCCATTTAAAGATTTGGTTGATGTCTGCTTGGAGTCTTGCAGTGTCTTCAATGGTGGACACTGTCATGCAGATTCGGGTGTCATCTGCAAAGGAAGACACGGCACTGTGGTTTATATCACTGTATATGTCCGATATGAGGATGAGGAACAAGATGGGAGCAAATAATGTGCCTTGTGGACAGAGCTTTTCACCGTAGCCGCCTCAGACTTTACTCTGTTGACTCTGTGTTCTATTTATTAGGAAATTATAGATCCATCTGCCAACTTTTCCTGTTATTCCTTTATCACGCATTTTGTGTGCTATTACACCATGGTCACAATTGTCAAAGGCTTTTGCAAAGTCTGTGTATATAACATCTGCATTCTGTTTGTCTTCTAGAGCATCCAGGACCTTATCGTAGTGGTCCAGTAGTTGGGACAGACAGGAGTGACCTGCTCTAAACCCATGCTGCCCTGGGTTGTGTAATTGATGGGTATCTAGATGAGTGGCGATCTTGCTTCTTAGAACCCTTTCAAAGATTTTTATGATATGGGACGTTAGCGCTATTGGTCTGTAGTTCTTTGCCAATGCTTTACTGCCGCCTTTGTGGAGTGGGGCTATGTCTGTTGTTTTTAGTAACTGCGGGACGACCCCAGTGTCCATGCTCCCTCTCCATAGGATGTTAAAAGCATGTTGCAGTTCTTGATGAACACGGAGTTCCATGAGTCTGGGCCTGGGGTGGAGTGCATGGGCATGTCATTTATCGCCTCTTCGAAGTCATTTGGCGTTAGGATAATGCCAGATAGGTTTGCGTCTATTAGGTTACCATGACTTTAATAAACATTAGAGCCTATCATGACGACCTTTAATAGACACTGGAGCTTATTATGACTAATTTTATCATGACTTTCATAACCCCATCATCATGACTGATTACAAACATCTGACCCCATCAAGACTTTAATAAAAATTTGACCCTATCATTATGAATTATATATGTCGTGCCGAATAGGTAAAACTTGCGATTTTGGCTCAAATAGCAACACTCTTCTTGCCGAATAAGGCAAGAGAAAATTTTAGAAAAGACTTAATTTTAAATGAGTTCTTGCTAATTGACCAATTTTACCTATTCGTTACGACTATATACATGCAAGATAAGCCACGGGGGTAGAAATCTTTAGCGCAAGTACTTTCACACTTTTCATCACATCATCAGGACTATGCAATGTTGCAAGAGTAGCAACTGAAGAAATGAGGGGAAGTTTTCTCAGAGTATGGTAGCGTGGAGTGGCACCAGCTCCAGTTTCTTCCAGAATATGAGAGGCACTGGTCCCAGTGTTTTTGAAAGCAGAGTTTATATTGATCTATTTTACCTGTTTGTGGGGGAAAGGCTCCTTGTAGTGGAGAAGAGTCTCTCGGTCTGAGGAATTAGACCCTTTGGTCTTCTTCCTCCATCCGAACCTGAGTCCTCTAAGTCCCAATCCACAGTCCCGTCCTCCCCATCCCTCCCTTCCCATTCTTCCCCCCATCCATCCCTTTTCCCCATCCCGTTTGTAGCCTCTGGGGTCCTCCCCTCTGGTATTACGGTTCCTAGGTAGGGGGAAGTGTGCCGGGCTTCTTCCTGCTCCGTAAGGTCCTTAAGGGTGGTGTAGTTTGCCGTGGAATCTGGATCCTCTGGAGGCGCCCTGCTCCCTTCCCGGATTTCCGGGTGTGGAGTGGGGTGTCCTGCAGATAGATAATGGGTGTATCTCCGGAGGCTGCTTGTCGGTTCTGGGAGGTGGCAGCCGAAGGAGGTATGCTTTGTGGCAGGTATCGGACCGCCCGATGTGAGATTACTATCCCAGAACGCTGGTTTACTGGCGTGAAGAGTAGGGTATGGCATGGGTTCCACGCTGCATCTCAGCTGCTGCCAGTGTCGAGGTCCTCTTGGATACAGAGGGGAACTTACAGCCGTTTCATGTCTTCTAGTAACTGTTCCTTCACTTACCCTCTTTTTTTCTTTCATTCTTTCTTTTTTCTTCTTAAAATAAGAAAGAAGTACCACCATCATAGAGACTTTGTTCCATGACTTCCCTCCTCCTCCCAAGCCCCTTTTTTGTTACCACATCCTTTTCTGACCTGGCTTCGTAATTGGACCATTCTTCGGACTTTTCTCATACACCTATACCTTCTGCTGGTGACGCTTCATCGCCTGCTCCAGGTGCCGAGGCTCCGCTCATCTCTTCTAGTGCCTCTGACCCTGATACGTCTTTGACTATGCATCTTGCTTCCCCAAATATGGTGCAACGATTTTCAGGTCGCCCATCTGCTTCAAGTTGGGCTGCCAGTGGTCCTATGCCTAAACATCCCAGACCATTTACTAACGACGTTCCTTCGATTTCTGCTCATTCCACCCTGAAACGACCTATACGACATCCACTTCCTTTGCGTACCACGTGGACCAAATTCTTTTCCTTACAACAGACGTCTCTTATTGATAATCTTTCAGACCATAGTATCAGTAAAGCTCTCTTACGACACGATGGCCAAAATATATCCTTTTACACTCTTCAGAGTGGTGCGCATATCGTTACAGTTCAGAACGCAGGCCAAGCTCATGATCTTCCCATCTTACTTCAATTGATAACGTCACATGCACACTACTCTCAGTTCTTACAGTGGTATGGTGGTCTTACCACGTACCATTGTAAAGTGTGATTTCCTGTCTTGCAGTAACGATATTTTAGAGCAATTAGCCCTCCAAAACCTTCCGATTCTCAAAGTGGATACGTATGTCCTGCCTGGCCACGGGCGGAGGCGCTCTTCCAGTAACGTTGCCAGTTTAACCTTTGACCAGCGTGAGCTCCCATCCTCCGTTTATATCGCAGGCCATCGCCTAAGAGCCCATAAGGTGGTCCCTACACCCCAACAGTGTCAAAATTGTTGGCGCTTCGGACATTCAGCTAAATACTACATATTTGCAGAGGAGTGCCCAGTCTGCGGTGCCGCAGATCATGCCAATACATCTTGCAGTTTTCCTCTCACTTGTCTTAATTGCAACGAGGTTCGCCCTTCTTTTTCCCGCCGATGTCAAATCTATCTTAAGGAATGTGAAATACGTTGGAATGAGAATGTAAGGAATATAAGGAATGTGAAATCCGTTGTCTTAAGATTCCCCTGAAGGCGGAGCCTTATTCTTGAGTGGCTAGGAGACCTCCAACCTCGGTGGTTTCCCCGCCGACCAGCTCCTCTGGTGCCGTGTTTTCCGGGGTTATCCCCATCTCTAATTCTTTTGTGGTTTTGTCCTCTGAAAGCCCCACCTCTTTATCCCTTACTACCTCTACTTCTTTATCTTCTCGCCTGCTAGTTTCTAAGTCTGTGAGACCTCGCACATCTGCACCTTCGCGCCTCTCGCCTGCGAAGTTGAACTCGTCCCCTAAGCCTATGTCTCTTTGAATTCCTCTGGCACTTATCATTTCCCAACAGCTCTCCTTTTCGGCCTTGGAGCCTAGTTCTCACCCCTCTTTCTAGCTCTCAAATGAAGGTGGAGGTTCACTCCCTTCCTCTGTGTAATACCCTCTTCTCCTGTTCCCTCCCAGGCTTCTTCTGCAGCCCCCCTTTCAGACTCCTTCCTCTCCTGTTTCCCCACAGGTCTCTGCTTCTTCTGTTCCCGCTAGTGCATCTCCCCAGGTTCATATTCCCCTCCCCTCTCAGACCTCTTTGGTTCCCTCCATTGTCTCCCTGATCTCTACTTGCTCTCCTTCACCTGTCTCTGAAGTCATGGTATCGGCGTCTTCCTTGTTTGCTGAAACACTTGAAGCCATCTCCGATTATACTGCGGAGATGAAACCCTCGATAGACACCAGTTCGCCCCCCCCCATGCCCCTTCTTTTTCTTCACAACATTCCGATTCTTCCCTGCTTAGACGCTTCCATTGCCTCCACACGTTGATTTCACTGACCTTACTAGTCCGTAGATTTTTATCATTTCTCACTGTTGGAATACTTGTTTTTGTTAATAATGACTTATTTACAATGGAATATTCGTGGCCTCAGGGGTAATCGGGGAGAGCTCCAGGTGTTGCTCTCCCCGTTTTTCCCACTGTGTGTCGGTTTACAAGAGCCAAAAGTTCGTTCAGCCGTTTTCCATCCTATTTCGGGTTATGTGCTGTTGCATTCTTCTGATCCCTTTCCTGATGAAACTTTTAATGAGAGCGCGCTTCTTGTGTGCGTTGGTATACCCTTTCAACAAGTCTTAGTTCGATCTCCATTGCATTATACTGCAGTCCATATATTTTTGTACAGGTGGTATTATGTATCTCGGATGTTGCATTCTGGATCTCTTCTCTACCGCCGCCCATACTGTTAGGTGATTTTAATGCTTATCATTATCTTTGGGGAGGGTCCCACTGTGACTCTCGTGGTGATCAGTTGGAGACTCTTCTCACTTCTCATCCTCTTCATGTTTTAAATACGGGTACTCCCACCCATTTTAACTCTCGCACTCAGTCTCTCTCTTGCATTGATCTATTTGCTCTTCGTCACTTGCATTTGATTATGCTTGGTCTCTTCTCCCAGATTTGCACGACAGTGATCACTTTCCTATTCTTCTTACTTCTACTATGTATTCCCGACCTCCTCGTAGCCTCTGCTGGCAATTTGGACGAGCTAATTAAGACTTATACTCTCGCCCTACCGCTTCTTGTGGGGACCCTTCTTCGTCCTCTACTGATGAGCTGGTGCACCAGTTTTTCAACCTTAGTTTTGACTGCAGCATCGCGTTCTGTTCCTCAAACCTCGAACAGGCATTCTCAGACATGTGTGCCTTGGTGGTCTCTGTGTGTGCCTGTGCAGTGCACTTGAAACGTGCTGCATGGGACCGTTATCGATATAATTAGACAGCAGATCGTCTGCTGGATTTTAAGCGGGCGAGGACAGTCGCTCACTGCCTAATACACGATGCTAAACGCAACTGTTGGCAAGACTACGATTCTACCATTACCTCAACTTCCCCTATGTGTAAAGTTTGGAACAAGGTACGGAAGTTGTGTGGCAAGTACGCTCAGGACAAAACTCCTGTTTTGCGGGTTGCTGGTGTCAGTGTTGCGGAACCTCTTGAAGTTGCCACGGAAATCGGGAAATATCTTGTCTGTGTCTCCCAAGGGCTTCACTTCTGTTCCTCGTTTCTTGTTTCTAAGTCTGCCAGGGAGCAATCGCCCTTGGGTTTTTCTTCTAATGGGATGGAGCCTTATAACATACCTTTCACTCTCTTAGAGCTAGAGTCCACACTTTCCGCTTGCCGGTCATCGGAAGCTGGACCTGATGGTATTCATATGCTACAGCATCTGTATTCTACAGCCTTTACAGTCCTTTTGCATCTTTTCAATCTTGTTTGGACGCAAGCGGTTCTCCCTCTAAGATGGAAATCTCCCATTGTACTGCTATTTTGCAATCCAGGGACTTCGGGGCATGATACCTCTCACTATCGTCCCATTGCTCTAACCAGTGCAGTCAGCAAGGTGCTGTATCAATTGGTGAATAGACGTCTGATTTGGAGACTCACGATAGTCTCTCTCCTCGCCAATATGGTTTTCGCAAGGGCCGCTCTACTCTGGACCTCTTGCTTCACATAGATACATATACACGAAATGCCTTTGCTAACAAACACTCCATTATGGCAGTCTTTTTTTATCTCGAGAAAGCATATGACACCACTTGGGGGTATAACATCTTAGCCCAGGTCCACTCCTTAGGCCTCAGTGGTAATCTGTCGACCTTCCTTGCTGCTTTCTTATCAGAACGACATTTTCGTGCCCGTGTTGGTGCATCGCTTTCCTCGGACTTTGTTCAGGACAAGGGAGTCCCACAAGGTTGTGTCCTTAGCATTACCCTTTTTCTCTTAGCTACCATCCGTTCTTCCATCGCACATTTGACCGTCGCTTTATGTGGATGACTTTGCTATAGCTTACGCAGGCGCTGACTGTCGCTTGGTAGCAGCCTCCCTCCAGAATGCGATTAACCGTGTTTCCCATTGGGCCATTTCTTAAGGATTTAAATTTTCTGGTGCGAAAACCCATTTCATTACTTTCACTAGACGTCTTCTTGTCCCAGATATTCCATTGTACTTGTAGTACGGCTCGCGTATCCCAGAATGTGATACGGTCAAGTTTCTTGGCCTTCTGTTCGTTCGACGGTTGAAGTGGAAACCTCACATTTTCTCTTTGAAAGCAGCTTGTCATGGTCAGCTAAACTTAGTTAAAATTCTTGCCCATCGATCATTAGTGACGGCCCTAGTCTTGTCAAAACTAGATTATGGCGACCAAGACTATTCTGCGGCTTCTTCTGCGACTCTCTCTAAGGTTTACGTTTATGCCTTGGTGCCTTTCGTTCATCCCCTGTTCAAAGCCTTTATGCTAAGGCAAATGTTCCTTCCATAGCTGATCGTCGTGATGCTCATTGCCTTCGTTATTTTGTCCGCACACATGATTTTCGTGTTCCTTCTACATATAGATTGGTCTTCGATGTTAGTAGAAGTCCGTTATTTGATCAGCGCTCCTGCTTACTCCGTCCGTTTTCTCTTCGTCTTCACTCCGATCTTCTCTCCAGTTGCCTCCCTTGTGTGTTCGTGTAGCGTCTGCCTTTTCCCTTTCCCCTTGGGAGGTTCCGACGGTTTGTGTCTGTTTTCCCCTACAGCCCTGCGCCAAAGCTCTCCTACCTACGGCTGCTTCTCGATCTCTTTTTTCTTGATCACTTCCAGTCTCATGCTCATGCTTCACCGTTTACACAGACGGTTCTAAATCTTCTAAGGGTGTTGGGTTTGCGACTGTGTTCCTTGATGATGTTGTCCAGGGTCGTTTGTTAGACTCGGCTACTATTTTTACAGCCAAGTTGTATGCCATCCTCATAGTGCATCTCCATATTGCTTGTATATCTTCTTCGACGTTTGTGATCGTTTCGGATTCCCTCAGCGCTTTACAAGCTATTAAACAATTTGATTCCCCTCATCTGCTGGTTCTTCGTATTCTCCTTTGGTTGCATCATGTAGTTAGCAAAAACAGAGACGTAGTTTTCTGTTGAGTCCCTGGACACATTGATGTGCGGGGCAATGAACAGGCAGACGCTGCTGCGCGGTCAGTGGTACGTAATCTTCCGGTTTCCTATTGAGGCATTCCTTGTTAGGGTTTGTGGCCATCTTCTTACTACCATTGCCGTACTCAAGAAACTGCACTTGCCCGTCTCCGCATTGGCCATACTCGTTTTACATAAGAACATAAGAAAGAAGGAACACTGCAGCAGGCCTACTGGCCCATGCGAGGAAGGTCCAAGTCACCTCCCGGCTCAAACCAATGACCCACCTAGTCAGGTCAAATCACATCCACTTAAAGAAAGAGCATGGCATCAGACTTATTAGCACAAGCTAGTCAGGTCCAACTCACACCCACCCACATCAATTAATGTATTTATCCAACCTATTTTTAAAACTGAACAACGTCTTAGCTACTATGACAGTACTCGGGAGTTTGTTCCACTCATCCATAACATTTCCTTGATCCATACATTTGTTCAGTTTTTTTGTGTATTGTCATTAAACTTGAGAAAAACGAAAGTTATTTTTTGCTTAATCAGTTATCAGAAAAAAATATATATCATATTTTCCTTATGAACTTTAAGTTTGTAATATTACCAAACTAGTATTTTCATATATCCTTCCTGAATCTGAATTTTTCCAACTTAAAACCATTGCTTCGAGTCCTGTCTTGGCTAGATATGGTAACCAGAACTGTGCAGCATAATCTAAATGAGGCCTAACCAAAGATATATAGAGTTGAAGAACTTTGACTTACGCTCACTTTTTGACTTCTTATCAGCAACTGCTTTATTACACGAACTTTGACGGTGTTCTTCACATCAACTCCAAGACTGAGGGACTGATTACCTCATCTTTTGTATATAGTTCTACTGTCTTCAAATTATGTCCGAGAACTTGTATTGATAAAACCACTGGATGGCGAAACAGTCTTCAATAAAGATACCCAGATGTTGCACATGTGTCTTAATTTTCAACTTCTACGTATAGCCTTTAGCGTCCCAACCAATTTTCTTCCCTCACCCCTGATCCCCTTTCCAACTAGCTGTTTATAGACCCGCACTACTTTCTGCCCCGCACTACTTTCTGCCCCGCACTACTTTCTGTCCCGCACTACTTTCTGTCCCGCACTACTTTCTGCCCCGCACTACTTTCTGTCCCGCACTACTTTCTGCCCCGCACTACTTTCTGCCCCGCACTACTTTCTGTCCCGCACTACTTTCTGTCCCGCACTACTTTCTGCCCCGCACTACTTTCTGTCCCGCACTACTTTCTGTCCCGCACTACTTTCTGTCCCGCACTACTTTCTGTCCCGCACTACTTTCTGTCCCGCACTACTTTCTGTCCCGCACTACTTTCTGTCCCTTTTCTTTCTGTCCCGCACTACTTTCTGCCCCACTACTTTCTGCCCCACTACTTTCTGTCCCCTACTTTCTGCCCACTCTTTCTGCCCCACTACTTTCTGTCGCACTACTTTCTGTCCCGCACTACTTTCTGACCCGCACTACTTTCTGTCCGCACTACTTTCTGTCCCGCACTACTTTCTGTCCCCTACTTTCGTCTTTCTGCCTACTTTCTGTCCCTACTTTCTGTCCCACTACTTTCTGCCACTACTTTCTGTCCCACTACTTTCTGCCGCACTACTTTCTGTCCCGACTACTTTCTGTCCCGCACTACTTTCTGCCCCGCACTACTTTCTGTCCCGCACTACTTTCTGTCCCGCACTACTTTCTGCCCCGCACTACTTTCTGTCCCGCACTACTTTCTGTCCCGCACTACTTTCTGCCCCGCACTACTTTCTGTCCCGCACTACTTTCTGTCCCGCACTACTTTCTGCCCCGCACTACTTTCTGCCCCTTGGCGATTTTGCGCTTTCTATGATTATAATAATAATTGATCTTTTTTAGTGCCTCACGCAGGCAAACCAAATTCTTATTGTATTGTAAAAGCAGTAATTTTACATATTCGGCACTACACACACACACACACACACACACATATATATATATATATATATATATATATATATATATATATATTATTATTTTTTTTATTAACACATCGGCGATTCCCACCAAGGCAGGGTGGCCCGAAAAGAAAAACTTCATCATCATTCACTCCATCACTGTCTTGCCAGAAGGGTGCTTTACACTACGGTTATAAAACTGCAACATTAACACCTCCTTTAGAGTGCCGGCACTGTACTTCCCATCTCCAGAACTCAAGTCCGGCCTGCCGTTTCCTGAATCCCTTCATAAATGTTACTTTGCTCACACTCCAACAGCACGTCAAGTATTAAAAACCATATGCCTCCATTCACTCCTATCAAATACGCTCACATGCTTGCTGGAAGTCCAAGCCCCTCGCACACAAAACTTCCTTTACCCCCTCCCTCCAACCTTTCCTAGGCCGACCCCTACCCCGCCTTCCCTCCACTCAGATTTATACACTCGAAGTCACTCTGTCTCGTTCCATTCTCTCTACATGTCCAAACCACCTCAACAACCCCTCCTCAGCTCTTGGACAATCGTTTTGGTAATCCCGCACCTCCTCCTAATTTCCAAACTCCGAATTCTCTGCATTATTTCACACCAACATTGACCTCAGACATGACATCTCCACTGCCTCCAGCCTTCTCCTCGTTGCAACATTCATCACCCATGCTTCACACCCATATAAGAGCGTTGGTATAACTATCTCTCATACATTCCCCTCTTTACTTCCATGGACAAGGTTCTTTGTCTCCACAGACTCAAGTGCTCCACTCACCCTTTTCCCCTCATCAATTCTATGATTCACCTCATCCTTCATAGACCCATCCGCCGACATGTCCACTCCCAAATATCTGAATACATTCACCTCCTCCATACTCTCTCCCTCAATCTGATATCAATCTTTGTCACCTATTCTTTTTGTTATCCTCATCACCTTACTCTTTCCTATATTCACTTTCAATTTTCTTCTTTTACACACCCTACCAAATTCATCCACTAACCTCTGCAGCTTCTCTTCAGAATCTCCCAAAAGCACAGTGTCATCAGCAAAAAGCAACTGTGACAACTCCCACTTTGTATTTACTTCTTTATCTTTTAGCCCAACACCTCTTGCCAAGACCCTCGCATTCACTTCTCTTACAACCCCATCTATAAATATATTGAACAACCACGGTGACATCAAATCCTTGTCTAAGGCCCACTTTTACTGGAAATGTCCCCTTCTCTCCTACACCTCTAACCTGAGCCTCACTATCCTCATAAAAACTCTTCACTGCTTTGTAACCTTCCTCCTATTCCATACACCTGCAACATCTGCCACATTGCCCCCTATCTACCCTATCATACGCTTTTTCCAAATCCATAAATGCCACAAAAACCTCTTTACCCTTATCCAAATACTGTTCACCTATATGTTTCACTGTAAACACTTGGTCACACCCCCTACCTTTCCTAAAGCCCCTTGTTCATCTGCTATCCTGCTTTCTGTTTTACTCTTAATTCTTTCAATAATAACTCTACCATACACTTTACCAGGTACCTCAACAGACTTATTCCCTATAATTTTTGCACTCTCTTTTGTCCCCTTTGCCTTTATACAAAGGAACAATACACGCTCTCTGCCAATCCCTAGGTCCTTACCCTCTTCCATACATTTATTAAATAATAGCACCAACCATCAAAATTATATCCCCACCTGCTTTTAACATTTTATCTTTATCCCATCAATCCCAGCTGCCCCCCCTTTCATTCTACCCACTGCCTCAGAACTTCCCCACACCCACAACTGGCTCTTCCACACTCCTACAAGATGTTATTCCTCCTTGCCCTACACACGAAATCACAGCTTCCCTGTCTTCATCAACATTTAACAAATCCTCAAAATATTCTCTCCATCTTCCGATACCTCTAACTCTCCATTTAATAACTCTCCTCTCCTATTTTTAACTGTCAAATCCATTTGTTCTCTAGGCTTCCTCAACTTATTAATCTCATTCCAAAACTTTTTCTTATTTTCAACAAAATTTGCTGATAACATCTCACCCACTCTCTCATCTGCTCTCTTTTTACATTGCTTCACCACTCTTTAACCTCTTTTTCTCTCCATATACTCTTCCCTCCTTGCATCACTTCTACTTTGTAAAACATCTCATATGCTAACTTTTTCTCCCTTACTACTCTCTTTACATCATTTCCCCCTCGCTCCTCTTCCCTCCGACCCACTGCCTGTAACCCAAACTTCTGCTGAACACTCTAACACTACATTTTTAAATCTACCCATCATTTGCCCATTGCCTACACTCTCACTAGCCCATCTATCCTCCAATAGTTGTTTATATCTTACCCCAACTGCCTCCTCTTTTAGTTTATAAACCTTCACCTCTCTTTACTTACTGATTCATTTCCCTTTTATCCCATCTACCTTTTATCTCCCACTGTAGCTATAACTAAAAAGTGATCTGATATATCTGTAGCCCCTCTATAAACATGTACATCCTGAAATTACTCAACAGTCTTTTATCTACCAATACATAGTCCAACAAACTACTGTCATTGCCCTACATCATATCTTGTATACTTATTTATCCTCTTTTTCTTAAAATATATATTACCTATAACTAAACCCCTTTCTATACAAAGTTCAATCAAGGGCTCCCTTTTCATTTACACCTGGCACCCCAAACACCTACTACACCCCTCTGCATGTTTCTCCCACTTTAGCATTTAGGTCCCCTACCACAATTACTCTCTCATTTGTTCAAAAGTTCCTATACATTCGCTTAACATCTCCCAAAAACTCTCTCTCTCCTTTTCTCTTCTCCAGGTGCATACACCCTTTTTATGACCCACTTTTCGCATCCCACCCTTATTTTAATCCACATAATCCTTGAATTTACATTTATATTCCCTCTTTTCCTTCCATAACTGATCCTTCAACATTATTGCTACCCCTTCCTTAGCTCTAACTCTCTCAGATACTCTGACTTAATCCCCTTTATTTCTCCCCACTGAAACTCGCCTACCCCTTCAGCTTTGTTTCGCTTAGGCCAGGGCATCCAACTTCTTTTCATTCATAACATCGGCAATCATCTCTTTCTATCATCCACTACATCCACGCACATTCAGACAACCCAATTTTATAAAGTTTTTCTTCTTCTCGTTTTTAGTAGATTTGTACAGGAGAAGGGGTTACTAGCCCATTGCTCCCGCATCTTAGTCCCTCATACGACATGGCTTACGGAGGAAAGATTCTTTTCCACTTCCCCCTGGACAATAGGAAATAAAAAAAACAAGACTATTAAGAAAAGAAGAAAAACTTTCACGCTCACTTTTTGACTTCTATCAGCAACTGCTTTATTCACGAACTTTGAGGTGTTCTTCACATCAACCCCAAAGGCAGAGGACTGATTACCTCATCTTTTGTATATAGTTCTACTGTCTTCAATTATGTCCGAGAACTTGTATTGTAAGCCACTGGATGGGCAGTCTTCAAAAAAGATCCCAGATGTTGCACAGTGTCTTAATTTTCAACTTCTACGTATAGCCTTTGCGTCGCAACCAATTTTCTTCCTCACCCTGATCCCTTCCCAATAGCTGTTTATAGAACTACTTTCTGTCCGCACTATTTCTGCACCGCACTACTTTCTGCCCTTAGCATTTGCTTTATGTTTATATAATAATTGATCTTTTAGTGCCTCACGCAGGCAAACCAAATTCTTATTGTATTGTAAAAGCAGTAATTTTACATATTCGGCTTTACTACACAACACACACACACACACACACATCACATATATATATATATATATATATATATAGTATATATATATATATATACTATATATATATACTATATATATATATATATATATATATATATATATATATATATATATATATATATATATATATATATATATATATATATATATATATATATATATCTTCTTCTTTCTTTCAACACGTCGGCCGTTTCCCACTGAAGCGGGTGGCCCAAAAGGAAAACGAAAGTTTCTCCTTTTACATTTAGTAATATATACAGGAGAAGGGGTTACTAGCCCTTGCTCCTGGCATTTTAGTCGCCTCATACGACACGCATGAGCTTACGGAGGAAGAATTCTGTTCCACTTCTCCATGGAGAATATATATATATATATATATATATATATATATATATATATATATATATATATATATATATATATATATATATATATATGTCAGTAGTAGGTTGGTAGAAAGCAACCCCCAGGGGGTACTACCGTCCTGCCAAGTGAGTGTAAAACAAAAGCCTGTAATTGTTTTACATGATGGTAGGATTGCTGGTGGGTTTTTTCTGTCTCATAAACATGCAAGATTTCAGGTACATCTTGCTACTTCTACTTACACTTAGGTCACACTACACATTCATGTACAAGCATATATATACACACCCTCTGGGTTTTCTTCTATTTTCTTACTAGTTCTTGTTCTTATTTCATCTTATCTCCATGGGAAGTGGAACAGAATTCTTCCTCGTAAGCCATGCGTGTCGTAGAGCGACTAAAATGCCAGGAGCAGGGCTAGTACACCCTTCTCCTGTATATATTACTAAATGTAAAAGGGAAACGTTTGTTTTTCATTTTGGGCCACCGCTTCGGTGGGAAATGGCCGACGTGTTGAAAGAAAGAAGAAGAAAAAATATATATATATATATATATATATATATATATATATATATATATATATATATATATATATATATATATATATATATATATATATATATATATATATATATTCTTTCTTTCAACACGTCGGCCATTTCCCACTGAGGCAAGTGGCCCAAAAGAAAAAACGAAAGTTTCTCCTTTTACATTTAGTATTTAGTAATATATACATTAGAAGGGGTTACTAGCCCCTTGCTCCCGGCATTTTAGTCGCCTCTTACGACACGCATGGCTTACGGAGGAAGAATTATATTCCACTTCCCCATGGAGATATATATATATATATATAAACACAGGAAGGTTAAAAATTAAACAACTTAATTTCTCTGAGATGGCAATGTTATTATTCATTACTAATTTCCAGCATCCCCGTGAGGTTTACAAATTAAAATAATTAAAAAAAAACATTAAATTTCTGAATCTCTCTCAATATTTAGTAATCTGATGAAAACATAATCAGAAATCAAATACGAATATAAAAGTCTGAATAATTTCCATTTACATGAAACTGTTAATTTAAAGCTTTAAAAAAATTTAAAACTGATGAAACGTACTTTATTGTAATAAACTGATTTTCAGAATCCGCAATTACAGTTCAGAACTTGAGCAACCTCTCTCCATTATTAAACTGAGTTAACTGATACATATTATATAGTTTAAAGTTTTTATAAACATTGATGAAAAACAATAAAAAAATAAAAAATAAACATATTTATTCTAATACTCTAAACTAAAAATAAAAACATTATACATATATACATTAATAGCTAAAATTACCTAGATGTATTTCGGTCGCTGGGCGACCCAAGGAAGGTATCCCTGTATTCCATAATCCCAGTCCCTTGTGCCTCACTGCACGCAATTGGAATAGTGCAGAGTGTGGCATAAGATGCTAATGCCATTATATATTAACACTGAAGATTTGAAGGGAATTAGAAGTAACATTCCTAATTCATCATCGAAGCTAAGATATAAATTTCTTCATTAAAATTGTAAAATAGGATATATACGGTTCAAATCTAAATAAACCTTTTAAAATGACAAAATTAAAAAATGCACAAGCAAGTTAAGTTTGAATCCGTTCAGAAGTTGCATTATCACATTTTGAGCCAGTCATATGCGGCAGTATTTCAATTTTTTTTAATTTCGGTCAAAAATGCGAACCGGGACCTTCGGAGGTTAAAATCAATCCAAATTTGTTTTCTAATACTGACCAGCTTTTAAGAAACTTTAAAATAATTTAAGTGGTGTATAAATATGTCTAGATGGATGAATCTTATTGTAGCCAGCTGGCCCAGTGGCTTATGCACTGGCCTGGAATTTTACGACTTACTTGCCATGGGTTCTAACCCCACCCGTATCGTGGTTCATTCTAGTTTCAATAGAGACTTCAGCACCACAGAGATGCCGGTGACTCTTGCTGATATGTATAAGGTCAATGTTTTCCCAGTCACCTAAACCTGGATCAACTTCATGGACATCTAGACCATAGTTGTTATACAATAAAATGATCGGCCATCAACAGTTCCATTTTGGATGCTCCAGCCTTATGGATTATTCCATCGGTTTTCATGAATTCCTGAATCTTATTTGGAACATGTTCTCACACCTCGGAAACTCGACATGTGAGAACATGTTCTCACACCATCAAATAAAACAATTGTTGGGATTGGTTTTAAAATGAGATGATTTAAGTTGGTCTTACATTATATTATAATACATGGTTAGGAACTCTCATACTTAATTAATTTTGTAGGACCCTTAAGCTTAGTTAAAGGTAGACGGTGATAAACTCATTGGACGAGAGGTCGACAAAGAAATCGTCGTCTGAGGTGACAGGGTAGCGCGATGGAGCGGTATCCCACGTATCCATCGAGGACCATACAGACGCCCTCTGGGGAATCCGCGAGCCTGTAGTGTCGTGGCTGTCCAGGCGCCCACACACCATCAGCTGACACCTGCGTTCCATCCACCCACCGCCACACTCTGTTGCTGCCACCTCCTTTATTACTGCCTCTCCCGGCACCTCCTTTGTTTCCAATTCCATTGCTGCCTCCTTTGCCACTGGCAGTACTTCCTCCTTTGCGGAGATTATCATTGGTATCACTTTCACTGGCACTTTCTCGATGTTCTCTCCCACCCACCCAGAACGGCCATTGCGTCCCTGAAAAAAGAAATATACTGAGGGAGCTTCATTGGGGGCCTGGTCTCTAGACCAATTATGTGCCTCTAATCTTTTGACTATCACCCACCTTATTATTCCTGGATAATTCAAGCCTCGTAAACTGCATGAAAGTATGGCATTAACTGTTAAGATTAAGATTAATACCTTAGTATCATGAAATAAGATTTAAAGACTATGTTTACACCTGAGAAGGAGTATAAGTGGAAAGGCTATATACTATAATACAGAGATATAATGACATAGTCGTCTAGATCGTACTGGCAGGCAGGCATTATCTTAAGCCCCGAAAAGAAACAAAATCCCCACCCAGTTAACACCTTCATGCTTAAGACCTAGGCTTGTTTAGGATTGCTGGAAGATGCCGAGGACACGTACATGAATCACCGCCGAGGCCATGAAGCTCCTCCAAGAAGGTCCTCAGAATAATGTTGTCGGTTTCCCAGGCCAGTTCTCCGCCCTCACTCCTGCACGATAGATTTATCTTACTGAGGTTGAAGGTAATTTAGGCACTTGCGTTATAAAAGGATAATGCTGTTTTGAATAGGTGTTTAGTTAGTTACTTAGCTAAGGTAGTTAAAATGTTGCAGGTGGTTTTGTAATTAGGCTGTGGAACAGTAATGTATTTTACAGGTGGTTAAAAAAATAGATAAAAAAAAAAATTGGATATCTCACTCAGGTGAGAGTGGGTAGCTAAGCGCAAAATACGGGCAAGAGGATTGATCTGCTTCCTGGGGAAAGTGGAGATTACTTGTGGTTAGTGGGTATTAAGTCAGGATTAGGATGGAAAGCTCGACTGATGTTTGGGTAGCAAGTCCAGGTGACTACTGAGGAGTAAATATTTCAAAGCACTGCTGTCTAAATTATTTAATTTACCCCAAGAATATCGTATGACCTAAACATTTTGCTAAACTATAATTACCTAATAAGAAACCTGCTTGTAGTCTTATTCACACTGAGGTAACACTTATTTTTTACTCTGAAATGTAAAACAATTAGTTTATGATGTACGAAAGAGTAAACAAAAATGAAAACAGACCGAAACTGTAAATGTAAAGACAGATGGATAGAGATGGACAGACAGGTGATTTTTCACACGCCCGCGCACACACAAAAAGGAGTGAGGCCAAGAGCTGTGAATATATATGGATGTGTGTACACACACACACACACACACACACACACACACACACACACACGCACGCGCGCGCGCGGAGAGGGTAACAGGAGTAGGATGGGAAAGGCCAAACTACAAAAGGGGGACTACACAGGTATGAGGAACTTCCTGCAGGAGGTTCAGTGGGAAAGAGAATTGGTAGGAAAGTTAGTAAACGAAATGACAGACTACATAACATCAAAATGCAAGGAGGCAGAAGAAAGGTTTGTTTCCAAGAGCAACAGAAATAATGGGAAGACCAGAACGAGTTCTTGGTTTACCCAAAGGTGTAGGGAGGCAAAAAGTAAGTGCGCTAGAGAATATAAAAAGTACAGATGACAAAGGGCCCAGGAAAATAAAGAGATTAGCAGAAGAGCAAGAAACGAGTATACACAGATTTGGAGGGAGGCTCAGCGACAGTACGAAAACGACATAGCATCGAAAGTCAAGTCTGACCCAAAGCTGTTGAATAGCCAGATCAGGAGGAAGAGAACAGTCAAGGACCAGGTAATCAGGCTGAGGAAAGAAGGTGGGGAGCTCACAAGAAACGACCAAGAAGTATGTGAGGAGCTCAACATAAGATTTAAGGAAGTATTTACAGTGGAGATAGAAAGAAAGAACTTCGGGAGGTCAGAACAGAGGGGAACACAAACAAGGGATATACCAATAAGTGTTGGAAAAAGCTGCTAAGTGACCTTGATACCTCAAAGGCGGTGGTACCGGACATCTCTCCGTGGGCCCTTAGAGAGGGAGCAGAGACGCTGTGTGTGCCACTAACCACAATTTTCAACACATCCATTGAAACTGGGCAACTACCTGAGGTATGGAAGACGGCAAATGTAGTCCCCATTTTTAAGAAAGAGAGAGAAATGAGGCACTAAACTATAGACCAGTGTCACTGACGTGTATAGTATGCAAAGTCATGGAGATTATCAGGAGAGTGGTGGAGCACCTAGAACGGAACAAGTTTATAAACGACAACCAGCACGGATTCATGGAAGTCAAATCCTGTATCACAAATCTACTGGAGTTTTATGACAAGGTAACGGAAGTAAGACAAGAGAGAGAAGGGTGGGTAGATCGCATTTTCTTGGACTGCAAGAAGACCTTCGACACAGTTTCTCACAAGAGATTAGTGCAAAAGCTAGAGGATCAGGCACATATAATAGGAAGGGCACTGCTATGAATCAGAGAATACCTGACAGGGAGGCAACAACGAGTCATGATACGTGATGAGGTATCACAGTGGGCGCCTGTGACGAGCGGGGTTCCACTGGGGTCAGTCCTTGGTATATGTGAATAACGTGACGGAAGAGATAGACTCAGAAGTGTCCCTATTTGCAGTTAATGTGAAGTTAATGAGGAGAATTCAATCACATGAGGATCAGGCAGGATTACAAAGAAACGTGGACAGGCTGGAAGCTTGGTCCAGCAACTTGCTCCTCGAGTTTAACCCCGCCAAATGGAAAGTCATGAAGATCGGGGAAAGGCAAAGAAGACCGCAGACAGAGTATAGGATAGGTGGCCAAAGACTACAAACCTCACTCAAGGAGAAGGATCTTGGGGTGAGTATAATACCGAGCACATCAACCAGATGACTGCTGCAGCATACGGGCGCCTGTCAAACCTGAGAATAGCGTTCCGATACCTCAGTAAGGAATCGTTCAAGACTCTATACACTGTGTACGTCAGGCCCATACTGGAGTATGCAGCACCTATTTGGAACCCACACCCGGTCAATCAGGTCAAGAAATTAGAGAAAGTGAAAAGTTTTGCAACAAGGCTAGTTCCAGAGATCAGGGGAATGTCCAACGAAGAAAGGTTAAGGAAAATCAGCCTGACGACACTGGAGGACAGGAGGCTTAGGGGAGACATGATAACAACATACAAAATACTGCAAGGAATTGGCAAGGTGAACAGAGACAGGATGATCCAGAGATGGGAACAGAAACAAATGATCACACCTGGAAGCTGAAAACTCAGATGAGTCAAAGAGATGTTAGGAAGTATTTCTTAGTCATAGAGTTGTCAGGAAGTGGAATAGTCTGGCAAGTGATGTAGTGGAGGCAGGAACCATACATAGTTTTAAGACGAGGTATGATAAAGCTCATGGAGCAGGGAGAGAGAGGACCTAGTAGTGACCAGTGAAGAGGCTGGGCTAGGAGCTATGTCTCGACCCCTGCAACCACAAATATGTGAGTACACACACACACACACACACCTGCAGTATTCACGAGCGTCTCTCCAATTCATCTTCTGGTCTGTCACTTGAAGGATACAGAGAGCATCTTTAATTCTGTCATAGGGTGGCGGGCACGGACTGTCGTGTCGGACTGGGGGCACTCTGGCATCCGGTATGGGCACGGGCTTTGATGACTTCCCTGCTCCTGGGTGGTGACAGGTGTGGAGGCTTCGTAAGGTTAAAATACAATTAGTTTATATGATTAAATGTAACTACGTAAGTAAAAAATAAATTTATTAGTACAGTATATAGTGTGTCTTCCAAACTATATGAACTTTCACCTTGGAACTGAGATTCGCTCTGAGAAAATCTGAAACTTCCCTGTTAGTTTCTCTTTCGATTTTTTGTTCCTGGATTTCTGCTGTGAGGAACCCCTCAAGGGAGTGACTTGATGTTTTTAAAGTGCTCTTGAGTCATTGAACTGAAGCTGCCCTCCCCTTCCTCAGATCAAACCTGATTCAACCGCCTACCCCTATTTCCCAGGCGCTGTATAATTTCTACAGGATTAGCTCTTCTCTATGAAATTCATAATCCACCACGAGGAGCTAAACCTGTACAACCAGTTTCATGTTCAGTACATTCCTGCCAACCCGTGGCTCGGTTGGCAACGCTCTCGCCTCACACAAAGAGTGTCCGTTGTTCAATCCCAGACCAGGTAGAAATGTTGGGCAGTCCAAGTTCACCTAACAGTAAGTAGGTAACTGGGTGTTAGCGACTGTTGTGGGTCGCATTCTGGGTACAAAATTGAAGGAAAATAATGGAAATAAGACAGTCAGTCCTCAATGACGCACTGACTTGCTTGGGTTATCCTGGGCAGCTAACCCTCAGGGTTAAAAATCCGAACAAATCTTATCTAATCTTAACCCGGCTTACGAAATAGTCCTTGTTGTAAACGAGAGAAAACCATATGCTGGTCGAAGGAGACTCCTCATTTCCTTTCATGTTCAGGTGTAGTCTGTCATGGGTTGTAGTCTGTCATGGGTTGTAGTCTGTCCTGGGTTGAAGTCTGTCCTGGGTTGTAGTCTGTCCTGGGTTGTAGTCTGTCCTGGGTTGTAGTCTGTCCTGGGTTGTAGTCTGTCCTGGGTTGTAGTCTGTCATGGGTTGTAGTCTGTCATGGGTTGTAGTCTGTCCTGGGTTGTAGTCTGTCCTGGGTTGTAGTCTGTCCTGGGTTGTAGTCTGTCATGGGTTGTAGTCTGTCCTGGGTTGTAGTCTGTCCTGGGTTGTAGTCTGTCCTGGGTTGTAGTCTGTCCTGGGTTGTAGTCTGTCTGGGTTGTAGTCTGTCCTGGGTTGTAGTCTGTCCTGGGTTGTAGTCTGTCATGGGTTGTAGCCTGTCCTGGGTTGTAGTCTGTCCTGGGTTGTAGTCTGTCATGGTTGTAGTCTGTCATGGGTTGTAGTCTGTCTGGGTTGTAGTCTGTCCTGGGTTGTAGTCTGTCCTGGGTTGTAGTCTGTCCTGGGTTGTAGTCTGTCCTGGGTTGTAGTCTGTCTGGGTTGTAGTCTGTCCTGGGTTGTAGTCTGTCCTGGGTTGTAGTCTGTCCTGGGTTGTAGTCTGTCTGGGTTGTAGTCTGTCCTGGGTTGTAGTCTGTCCTGGGTTGTAGTCTGTCCTGGGTTGTAGTCTGTCCTGGGTTGTAGTCTGTCCTGGGTTGTAGTCTGTCCTGGGTTGTAGTCTGTCCTGGGTTGTAGTCTGTCCTGGGTTGTAGTCTGTCCTGGGTTGTAGTCTGTCCTGGGTTGTAGTCTGTCATGGGTTGTAGTCTGTCATGGGTTGTAGTCTGTCCTGGGTTGTAGTCTGTCCTGGGTTGTAGTCTGTCCTGGGTTGTAGTCTGTCCTGGGTTGTAGTCTGTCCTGGGTTGTAGTCTGTCCTGGGTTGTAGTCTGCCTGGTCTGTCCTGCCAGTTGTAGTCTGTCCTGGGTCTGTAGGTCTGTCCTGGGTTGTAGTCTGTCCTGGGTTGTAGTCTGTCCTGGGTTGTCAGTCTGTCATGGTTGTAGTCTGTCCTGGGTTGTAGTCTGTCCTGGGTTGTAGTCTGTCCTGGTTTTGTGTGTGCTGTCCTGGGTTGTAGTCTGTCCTGGGTTGTAGTCTGTCCTGGGTTGTAGTCTGTCCTGGGTTGTAGTCTGTCCTGGGTTGTAGTCTGTCATGGGGTTGTAGCTGTCCTGGGTTGTAGTCTGTCCTGGGTTGTAGTCTGTCCTGGTTGTAGTCTGTCCTGGGTTGTAGTCTGTCCTGGGTTGTAGTCTGTCCTGGGTTGTAGTCTGTCCTGGGTTGTAGTCTGTCCTGGGTTGTAGTCTGTCCTGGGTTGTAGTCTGTCCTGGGTTGTAGTCTGTCCTGGGTTGTAGTCTGTCCTGGGTTGTAGTCTGTCCTGGGTTGTAGTCTGTCCTGGGTTGTAGTCTGTCCTGGGTTTGTAGTCTGTCCTGGGTTGTAGTCTGTCCTGGGTTGTAGTCTGTCCTGGGTTGTAGTCTGTCCTTGGGTTGTAGTCTGTCCTGGGTTGTAGTCTGTCCTGGGTTGTAGTCTGTCCTGGGTTGTAGTCTGTCATGGGTTGTAGTCTGTCCTGGGTTGTAGTCTGTCCTGTCCTGGTTTGTAGTCTGTCCTGGGTTGTAGTCTGTCCTGGGTTGTAGTCTGTCCTGGGTTGTAGTCTGTCCTGGGTTGTAGTCTGTCATGGGTTGTAGTCTGTCCTGGGTTGTAGTCTGTCCTGGGTTGTAGTCTGTCCTGGGTTGTAGTCTGTCCTGGGTTGTAGTCTGTCCTGGGTTGTAGTCTGTCCTGGGTTGTAGTCTGTCCTGGGTTGTAGTCTGTCCTGGGTTGTAGTCTGTCCTGGGTTTTCTGTCATGGTTGTAGCTGTCCTGGGTTGTAGTCTGTCCTGGGTTGTAGTCTGTCCTGGGTTGTAGTCTGTCCTGGGTTGTAGTCTGTCCTGGGTTGTAGTTGTCCTGGGTTGTAGTCTGTCCTGGGTTGTAGTCTGTCCTGGGTTGTAGTCTGTCATGGTTGTAGCCTGTCCTGGGTTGTAGTCTGTCCTGGGTTGTAGTCTGTCCTGGGTTGTAGTCTGTCCTGGGTTGTAGTCTGTCCTGGGTTGTAGTCTGTCCTGGTTGTAGTCTGTCCTGGGTTGTAGTCTGTCCTGGGTTGTAGTCTGTCCTGGGTTGTAGTCTGTCCTGGGTTGTAGTCTGTCCTGGGTTGTAGTCTGTCCTGGGTTGTAGTCTGTCCTGGGTTGTAGTCTGTCCTGGGTTGTAGTCTGTCTGGGTTGTAGTCTGTCCTGGGTTGTAGTCTGTCCTGGGTTGTAGTCTGTCCGGTGTGTCTGTCTGTTGTAGTCTGTCCTGGGTTGTAGTCTGTCTTGGGTTGTAGTCTGTCCTGGGTTGTAGTCTGTCCTGGGTTGTAGTCTGTCTTGGGTTGTAGTCTGTCCTGGGTTGTAGTCTGTCATGGGTTGTAGTCTGTCCTGGGTTGTAGTCTGTCATGGGTTGTAGTCTGTCTTGGGTTGTAGTCTGTCCTGGGTTGTAGTCTGTCATGGGTTGTAGTCTGTCTTGGGTTGTAGTCTGTCCTGGGTTGTAGTCTGTCCTGGTTGTAGTCTGTCCTGGGTTGTAGTCTGTCTTGGGTTGTAGTCTGTCCTGGGTTGTAGTCTGTCCTGGGTTGTAGTCTGTCCTGGGTTGTAGTCTGTCCTGGGTTGTAGTCTGTCCTGGGTTGTAGTCTGTCATGGGTTGTAGTCTGTCTTGGGTTGTAGTCTGTCCTGGGTTGTAGTCTGTCCTGGGTTGTAGTCTGTCATGGGTTGTAGTCTGTCTTGGGTTGTAGTCTGTCATGGGTTGTAGTCTGTCCTGGGTTGTAGTCTGTCCTGGGTTGTAGTCTGTCATGGGTTGTAGTCTGTCCTGGGTTGTAGTCTGTCATGTTTTGTAGTCTGTCCTGGGTTGTAGTCTGTCATGGGTTGTAGTCTGTCATGGGTTTTAGTCTGTCATGTTTTGTAGTCTGTCCTGGGTTGTAGTCTGTCCTGGGTTGTAGTCTGTCCTGGGTTGTAGTCTGTCCTGGGTTGTAGTCTGTCCTGGGTTGTAGTCAGTCATGGGTTGTAGTCTGTCATGGGTTGTAGTCTGTCATGGGTTGTAGTCAGTCATGGGTTGTAGTCTGTCCTGGGTTGTAGTCTGTCATGGGTTGTAGTCTGTCATGGGTTGTAGTCAGTCATGGGTTGTAGTCTGTCTTGGGTTGTAGTCGTCCTGGGTTGTAGTCTGTCCTGGGTTGTAGTCTGTCCTGGGTTGTAGTCTGTCATGGGTTGTAGTCTGTCCTGGGTTGTAGTCTGTCCTGGGTTGTAGTCTGTCCTGGGTTGTAGTCTGTCCTGGGTTGTAGTCTGTCCTGGGTTGTAGTCTGTCCTGGGTTGTAGTCTGTCCTGGGTTGTAGTCTGTCCTGGGTTGTAGTCTGTCATGGGTTGTAGTCTGTCCTGGGTTGTAGTCTGTCCTGGGTTGTAGTCTGTCATGGGTTGTAGTCTGTCCTGGGTTGTAGTCTGTCCTGGGTTGTAGTCTAGATGTGTCAGTGGTCAGGAAGGTATGGCTCTTGCCTTGATTTTCTTTAGTGGTACTAAAGTTACACTTTTGCAGACAATGGATGGGAGCCCTTGAGTACTTGTTTCCAATAATGACCTAGACTAACTTTCTTGACCATGGTTCGGTTCATGCTTCGAGAATCACGCTATTTATTGGTGAACTCCTTTGAAGGGCTAGAGGTTCTTGATCCAAAACAGTGAACCTGTACACCCTTGGACATAACCTGAATCCTTCCCGTCCCAACAAGTGCTGTATAATTCACGCTCCCCATGAGTGTCTTAATAATAATAATAATCCGATGGTGCTGGAGTAGCAGTGGTGCTGCTGGAGTAGTATTGGTACTGGAGTAAGTCTGGCCTTGAAATAATACTAGGTGAGAACTTTCATCGTTCCAGTTACCAGGAAGGTCCTCTGGACTCACCGTGAAGTTCTGTGTTATCATTTTGCACTCTTCCTGCTTGCCACCTTCGCCGACCCTGATTCATGGCGCACTGCAACTCTCAGAATGCTTTAATACAGAAGATCCAGATGTTAGTCCGCATCTACGCCAGACACAAAGATGTGAGGTGTGTTGATGCCTGGGACACGTACATTCTTAATAATGAACAGGCAAAGGCTGTCATGGCAGACATGGCATCACCGTGCGACTCATTCTCCAGGTTATTACCGTTCGTGAGAAACTGCACGTTCCAAACGTCGCTGTAAGTCTCGTCCTGCCAGACATAACCCACACAAAGGTTAATAAATGGTAGGCTTACCAGACCTAAACTAAGCTAACAAAGAATAACAAATATTTAAATTGCCAGTCAATTTCGAGCGTTCAGAAATGTTTGAAAGACACAATGCGTTTAAAACTCGAATTGAAGAACAGATTGCGCAGTGCACTTAATAGCCATATATACATTGGTATTTCTACCAGTAAGCGTTTATCTTCCATGTTAAAATATCTTTGACAAGTAATGTACAGTTGATTACCCTCGTGTATTCGACAGGTTTTAAACTTAATAAACCAACTGAACAAATTGATATTTATATATAGATAACTTGAACTTCAGAGAGGAAACCTATGAACGACGTTTCGGTGCGTCCAAGACCATTGTCAGTGTGTGACTTAACAATGATCCCGGACTGACCGAAACGTCGTCTTAAGTTTCCTCTCCTAAGTGCAGGTTATTTACCTATTGTTCCACCAACGCTATTGTGACTTTATTCTAAACTGGTATTATTTCTTTGGTAAGAGACGTGTCCGTGAGCCTCACAGAGGCGCAACTTGTACGGGATTAGTCACTCTTATTTTATAATAACAAATTTTTACCAAACATTAAGCAAAATCCTTAGAAACGTCGAAACATTCCATAAAATCCCGTTTTATTAAATTATTACATTAATAAATTATTACATTCCATAGAATGTAATAATTTAATTTTTTTTTAAACATAAGAAAAGCATGAAACTCATGTGTTTGGGCGTCCCCTTTTAGCAGGACTCCTGAGTCAGACTTTACTGCCACGTGTACACTGCAACACTCGACTTTACTGTCACGTGTACACTGCAACACTCGACTTTACTGTCACGTGTACACTGCAACACTCGACTTTACTGTCACGTGTACACTGTGCAACACTCGTCTTTACTATCACGTGTACACTGCAACACTCGACTTTATTGTCACGTGTACACTGTGCAACACTCGTCTTTACTATCACGTGTACACTGCAACACTCGACTTTACTGTCACGTGTACACTGCAACACTCGACTTTACTGTCACGTGTACACTGCAACACTCGACTTTACTGTCACGTGTACACTGCAACACTCGACTTTACTGTCACGTGTACACTGCAACACTCGACTTTACTGTCACGTGTACACTGTGCAACACTCGTCTTTACTATCACGTGTACACTGCAACACTCGACTTTACTGTCACGTGTACACTGCAACACTCGACTTTACTGTCACGTGTACACTGTGCAACACTCGTCTTTACTATCACGTGTACACTGCAACACTCGACTTTACTGTCACGTGTACACTGTGCAACACTCGTCTTTACTATCACGTGTAAACTGCAACACTCGACTTTACTGTCACGTGTACACTGTGCAACACTCGTCTTTACTATCACGTGTACACTGCAACAATCTACTTTACTGTCACGTGTACACTGCAACACTCGACTTTACTGTCACGTGTACACTGCAACACTAGACTTTACTGTCACGTGTACACTGCAACACTCGACTTTACTGTCACGTGTACACTGCAACACTCGGCTTTACTGTCACTGTACACTGCAACACTCGACTTTACTATCACGTGTACACTGCAACACTCGACTTTACTGTCACGTGTACACTGCAACACTCGACTTTACTGTCACGTGTACACTGCAACACTCGACTTTACTATCACGTGTACACTGCAACACTCAACTTTAATGTCACGTGTACACTGCAACACTCGACTTTACTATCACGTGTACACTGCAACACTCGACTTTACTTTCACGTGTACACTGTGCAACACTCGACTTTACTATCACGTGTACACTGCAACACTCGACTTTACTGTCACGTGTACACTGCAACACTCGACTTTACTTTCACGTGTACACTGCAACACTCGACTTTACTATCACGTGTACACTGCAACACTCGACTTTACTATCACGTGTACACTGCAACACTCGACTTTACTATCACGTGTACACTGTAACACTCGACTTTACTATCACGTGTACACTGCAACACTCGTCTTTACTGTCACGTGTACACTGCAACACTCGACTTTACTGTCAGGTGTACACTGCAACACTCGACTTTACTGTCAGGTGTACACTGCAACACTCGACTTTACTGTCACGTGTACACTGCAACACTTGTCCTCAACCGCAGTTGGTTCTGTATTTCTTTTTGTGCTTATTATTATATTCATGGGAAAAGTTAAACTGGTAGGGGGACTATACAGCGCCAGGAGGAATGGAAGACTATCAGGTTAGATCCAAGGAAGGGAAGGTTAGGTCTAAAAGCTTGGATCAAGAGTCCTTCACAGGCAATTAAGGAGCCTTGAATGGTCTGTATACCATGGCTAGCTGACTCTGAAACATATATTTACTCTAAGCTTGCTACCTAGGCCTTGCCTCATTTATTTTTATACAGTCACAATCGAAACGTATTTCGGCTGATGAGTTTTTACCTGAAAGTATTTTAACCTAACATGAAACTATTTTATTTCGCGTTGTTTGTGTGATTGTTTTTTGAGGGAGAGTTTAGTCATACCTGTGAGTGAGTAGTTAGTGTGTGGTCACTAGCTTTAATGACTTGTTAGTGCAAGATCTCCTTTATAATTTAGTGTAATATCTGACCGAATGATGTGACTGCTATGACGTCTGCCTCTACACCTGGCGTAACCGCGCTGCTCACCTCTGACGGTGAGCGTAGCACTGGCGTTGACGCTATCTAGGGGTGTGGAGGCCACGCAGGTGTACACCCCAGCGTCATCCTCAGTTACCAGGCTCACCATCAGGCCGTTCTTGGGTTGTCTCATTAGTCTGGGGTTCTTGTCGTAGTCAACGTGTTCTCCGTTCACCAGCCAGTTGACATCCAGCTCCAGGTCGCTATCAACGGCTACTTTGCACCTGTGATGAACACACATAAGAAAGTAATAATGTAACTTCAAATTAAATAAGCAATAAATAGTGCTAGAATGAAAATAAAGAAGAGTTGTGGTTGATAAATGAAGATTATAAAAGTCAGACTACAATACAAATGAGGCGATTATAAGACAAAAAAAAAAACATAATTTCATCATAAAACATTCCAAATGTAGAGAAAAAAGGGTAACTAAATGTACAGTTTTATGTACAGATAAGAGAACATATTAAAATAGAGACGTAACAATTTAGAAGCACAAGTAGAGATGCAACATTTTGTGCAGAACTTTAAAATAAATCGACGTCTCTTGTTAAAATACTACATGAAGAGCACAGGAGACAAGGATGAGTGACAGTGTTGCTATTCTTCACTCATCATGCTACCTGCGGATGATCCTTCCAGGTTTTGCGCTTTCTTTGATTACTACTACTACTACTACTACTACTACTACTAATAATAATAATAATAATAATAATAATAATAATAATAATAATAATATTAATAATAATAATAATAATAATAATAATAATAATAATAATAATAATAATAATAAAAATATCGTCCTGTACAAATTGTTTATCGTGATACCTTTATTGGTATCAGGATTTTTTTTTTCTTTCAGAGATTAAATTTATAACTTGAGAATGCCATATCCGATCGGATTCAAATTTTTTAACATTGGTGTACCATAACTAAGACAAAGATCGTGCAGCTACTGACATGTACCTTGTCGACAATGGTACGTAGACTATTCCCGGATTTCGTTTCCGTGCGATAACTTGAGAAAGAAAGCCTCTTCTGATCGGCTTCAAACTTTCGACACTGGTGTATTCTTTTTCGAGAAAGGTTGGAATTGTTAGTGGAATTAGTATGTGAAAATTTACCAATTAATGTTTAAAATTGTGTGACATTATTTTCCCTGAAGTATTTTCACTATGTCTCTTCTGAATGATTTAAATTAGTAATGGCTGAGGCATCTTATAGGATGATGGATGCGTCTTATAAGAAGGATGACTTGTGCATCCTATAGGATGACTTGTGCATCCTATAGGATGACTGATGGATCTTATAGGATGACTGATGGATCTTATAGGATGACTGATGCATCTTATAGGAAGGATGACTGATGGATCTTATAGGAAGGATGACTGATGCATCTTATAGGAAGGATGACTGATACATCTTATAGGAAGGATGACTGATGCATCTTATAGGAAGGATGACTGATGCATCTTATAGGAAGGATGACTGATGCATCTTATAGGAAGGATGACTGATGCATCTTATAGGAAGGATGACTGATACATCTTATAGGAAGGATGACTGATGCATCTTATAGGAAGGATGACTGATGCATCTTATAGGAAGGATGACTGATGCATCTTATAGGAAGGATGACTGATGCATCTTATAGGAAGGATGACTGATACATCTTATAGGAAGGATGACTGATACATCTTATAGGAAGGATGACTGATGCATCTTATAGGAAGGATGACTGATACATCTTATAGGAAGGATGTCTGATGCATTTTATAGGAAGGATGACTAATACATCTTATAGGAAGGATGACTGATGCATCTTATAGGAAGGATGACTGATGCATCTTATAGGAAGGATGACTGTTGCATCTTATAGGAAGGATGACTGATACATCTTATAGGAAGGATGACTGATGCATCTTATAGGAAGGATGACTGATACATCTTATAGGAAAGATGACTGATGCATCTTATAGGAAGGATGACTGATGCATCTTATAGGAAGGATGACTGATGCATCTTATATAAAGGATGACTGATACATCTTATAGGAAGGATGACTGATGCATCTTATAGGAAGGATGACTGATGCATCTTATAGGAAGGATGACTGATGCATCTTATAGGAAGGATGACTGATGCATCTTATAGGAAGGATGACTGATGCATCTTATAGGAAGGATGACTGATGCATCTTATAGGAAGGATGACTGATACATCTTATAGGAAGGATGACTGATATATCTTATACTAAGGATGACACTCCTACAAATTTAGTCTGGGTCGGTGCGATTTTGGAAATATCATTTATCAAAAATCTTTGAATGAGTTAATTCATTACAATGACTGGAGAATGCCACTTCTGGTCAGCTTTACACTTTTAATCCCGGAAGATTAGCATTATTTTGGTGCTGAAAAAGTACCAATTTGCTGGGGGGGGTTTTAATTTCACTCTTCGACGATGATGGAGAGTGATATTCAGGAGTGTAGTTGCAGATCTGCCCAGTAAATGGACAAATTTTTTATTCCCATTAAATCACGTCAAAAATATTTCAGTTTGCCTCTTCTGAACGTCTTCAGTAATTAATGGCTGATGAATTTTAAGGACAGGTTAGTAGGCATTAAGTTGTGTTTGTGTGTGAGCAAATTTAGCAATACCGCAAGTTAAAAAAAAAACTTTGAATTATTGTATTCCGTGACATAACTGGAGAATGACTTATATGATCGGTTTCAAATTTTCACCACTCTTGTGGATTTTTGAACCCAAGGTTGGTGCTCTTATTGGATGGCATAAGTCCCATTTTTTTTTTTTTTTTAATAATTACATTCGTTTACATTCAATAACTAAAGAATTGTTATTCTGATCGACTTCAAATTATTACTGATGATACATTCTACAAGAAGAATTATACCTCATAAGTTTAGTCTGAATAGGTGCAAATTTGAAATTTCGCTTAAAATTATAAAAAATAAAAACTTGAAATAGTTGGAGTCAGATCAATAACTGGAGAATGGGTCTTCTGGTAGGCTTTAAACTTCCAGTGTTGATGATTTTTACACTAAGGAAGCTCATGCCAGTTTTATTAATCAAATTGTTTTTTTTTTATGAAGTAACTGAAGAATGTTTCTTCAGATCAGAAATGAATCACAGAGCTTGAGATTATTAAGTTATCCAAAGTTAAATCCACATTGTGTTTATGTGCACATAACATCTGTTTGGTCTCCAAATCATTGTAAAAATTTGTACGTTATATACACAAAGTTTTAATTAAACTTCATTACTTTCACGTCCGTGTTGTTTCAATTTGCCTTTTTTATGGAAGAAATTTGAAATACTGACTTTCTTAAAATAATTTCTGATTGCCTCATTCACTCCTTCACTCTTCAACACTCATACATGTCTCCTAAGATCATGTTTATTTTTCCCTATATAATCCACCTTGTCCGTAATTACTATCGCATTTGCTTTGCTTTCATGAGGTGAAGTCTAGGATCTTCCCTTAATTCTTGGTATAACTTAACAAATCTTTGAGGACACTTGTGTTGCAGAAATCTGTGTTGCACAGCTTTATGTTGCAACACGATTGTTCTCAAAGTTTTGTTGAGTTATACCATGAATTAAGGAAAGATCCTGGACTTCACCTTACGAAAGCAGACAAAGCAAATGCGATATTAATAATGGACACGATAGATTATAGGAGAAAAATAACATTATTAGAAGACAGAGGAACTGACGTGCCTCATAATGCGCTGATATTTTTTAAAATATCGGTCCCTCTGAGATAATAAGAGAATTCCTCTTCAGTTTGGGTTCAAAGCCGGGTTTTCATATTGGAAGTTTAGGACTGCACATGTCTTAATTTGGCATTTCTATTAACAAAATTGGGATACTAGTGCCCGTGTGATGATAACTTGAGAATGTTAAATCTGTTTTATTTAATTCTTTTTCACTGCTAATACTTAACTGCACTAGAAACTTATGCTGCACTCTGTACTAATCCTTTTGCATGCACTGAGGTACAGGGGACTGGGGTTATGTAGTATGAGGATACCTTTTTCGGATCTCGCAGCGACCAAACTACATCTAGTCAATATTAATATTTAATTATGTAATTATTCCTTACAACATATAGGAGGTATAAGAATATAATCAAATGTCAAATAAGTGTGAATGTACACAGACACACACACAGGACAGGATGTTCCAGAGATGGGACACAGCAACAAGGGGTCACAACTGGAAGTTGAGGACTCAGATAAGTCACAGGGATGTTAGGAAGTATTTCTTCAGTCATAGAGTTGTCAGGAAGTCTAGCAAGTGAAGTAGTGGAGGCAGGATCCATACAAAGTTTTAAGAAGAGGTATGATAAAGCTCACGGAGCAGGGAGAGTGACCTAGTAGGGACCAGTGAAGAGACGGGGCCAGGAGCTATAACTCGACCCTTGCAACCACAACTAGGTGAGTATACACACACACACACACACACACACACACAGGAGCTGAGTCTCGACCCCTGCAACCACAATTAGGTGAGTACAATTAGGTGAGTACACACACACGCATCACCGGACATCATAGCTCTCACAGAAAGTAAGCTGACATGAATGATAACAGATGCCATCACATCCTGAGGAAAGACAGAGGGAACAGAAGGGGTGAAGCAGTGGCACTGCTCATCAAAAACCAATGGGATTTTGATGAGCTGGAGAGAGGAGACAGACCTCCAGTCTGGAGGTCTCAAGGTGGTAATTGCAGTGATGTATAAAACACCACATGAGAGCAATAGAGCGATGGTTGACACACTGACTGAAGTGGCCAGAAGGGCTCATGTGAGCAGGGCAAAGATGCTGATGGTGAGTGACTTCATTCACAAGGAAATTGACTGGGAGAACCTGGAACAACATAGGGGCCCAGAAACGTGGAAGGCTAAAATGATGGAGGTTGTACTGGAAAACCTCATATACGAACACGTAAGGGACACTACCAGAGAGAGAGGAGTTGAACCAGCAAGACTGGACCTAGCATTCACCTTGAGTAGTGCAGATATTGAAGACCACATATGAAAGAACCCTTGGGGGGATTGACCACGTAATTCTGAGCTTCGAATACATAGAGTTACAAGTGGAGAGGGAAGCAAGAAGGGCAGGACAAATGAAGCCAAATTACAAGAGAGAGGACTACACAGGCATGATGAATTTCCTGCACGGGTTCAGTGGGACAGAGAACTGGCAGGGAAGTAAGTAAAGGGTAACAGAAATAACAAGAAAGCCAGGATGAGCCCTTGGTTCACCCAAAGGTGTAGAGAGGCGAAAATCAATTGTGCTAGAGAATGGAAGAAGTAAGGAAAGGCAAAGACTAAGGAGAATAAGGGGAGCAATCGCAGAGCCAGGAATGAATATTCACAGGTTAGAAGGGAGGCCCAATGACAATACGAAAATGACATAGCAGCGAAAGCCAAATCTGACCCAAAGCTGTTGTACAGCCACATCAGGAGGAAAACAACAGTCAAGGACCAGGTAATCAGGCTCAGGAAGGAAGGGGAGATCACAAGAAACGACCGTGTAGTGTGTGAGGAGCTTAACATAAAATTCAAAGAAGTGTAAACAGAGGAGACAGAAGGGACTAAAGAAAAACGGAGAGGTGGGGTACACCATCAAATGTTGGACACATTACATACAACCGAGGAAGAAGTGAAGAGGCTGCAAAGCGAGCTAGATACCTCAAAAGAACGCCGGATATCTCTCCATGGGTCCTGAGAGAGGAACCAGAGGCACTATGTGTACCACTAACAACAATCTTTCAATACATCTATCGAAACAGGGCAACTGCCTGAGGTATGGAAGACAGCAAATGTAGTCCCAAATTTAAAAAACAAAAACAAACACGAAGCACTAAACTACAGACCAGTGTCACTGACATGTATAGTATGCAAAGTCATAGAGAAGATTATCAGGAGAAGAGTGGTGGAACACCTAGAAAGAAATGAGCTTATCACCAACAACCAGCACGATTTCAGGGACGGGAAATCCTGTGTCACAAATCTACTGGAGTTCTATGATAGGGTGACAGCAGTAAGACAAGAGAGAGAGGGGTGGGTAGATTGCGTTTTCTTGGACTGCAAGAAGGCGTTTGACACAGTTCCACACAAGATATTAGTGCAACAGCTGGAGGACCAGGCAGGGATAACAGGGAAGGCACTGCAATGCATAAGGGAATACCTGTCGGGAAGACAACAGCGAGTCATGGTACTTGACGAGGTGTCAGAGTGGGCGCCTGTGACGAGCGGGGTTCCACAGGGCTCAGTCCTAGGACCAGTGCTGTTTCTGGTATATATGAATGACATGATGGAAGGAATAGACTCAGAAGTGTCCCTGTTTGCAGATGATGTGAAGTTGATGAGAAGAATTCAATCGGACGAAGACCAGGCATAACTACAAAGGGATATGGACAGGCTTCAGGCGTGGTCTAGAAACTGGCTCCTGGAGTTCAACCCCACCAAGTGCAAAGTCATGAAGATTGGAAAAGGGCAAAGAAGACCGCAGATGGAGTACAGTCTAGGGGGCCAGAGACTACAAACCTCACTCAAGGGAAAGGATCTGGGGTGTGTATAACACCGGGCACATCTCCTGAGGCGAACATCAACCAATACTGAGATGTCAGAATAGCATTCAGACATCTCAATAAGGAATCGTTCAGGACCCTGTACACCGTGTACGTTAAGATAAGATATGATAAGATTTCTTCGGATTTTTAACCCCGGAGGGTTAGCCAACCAGGATAACCCAAGAAAGTCAGTGCGTCATCGAGAACTGTCTGTCTTATTTCCATTGGGGTCCTTAATCTTGTCCCCCAGGATGCGACCCACACCAGTCGACTAACAACCCAGGTACCTATTTGCTGCTAGGTGAACATGACAACAGGTGTAAGGAAACACGTCGAAATGTTTCCACCCGCCGGGAATCGAACCCGGGCCCTCCGTGTGTGAAGCGAGAGCTCAAGCCACCAGACCACCGTTAGGCCTATATTGGAGTATGCAGCACCAGTTTGGAATCCACACCTAGCCAAGCAGGTAAGGAAATTAAAGAAAGTGCAAAGGTTTGCAACAAGACTAGTCCCGGAGCTAAGGGGCATGTCCTACGAAGAGAGGTTAAGGGAAATCGACCTGATGACACAGGAAGACAAGAGATAGGGAGGATATGTTAACGACATATAAAGTACTGACAGGAATCGACGAGGTTTACAGAGACAGGATGTTCCAGAGATGGGACACAGTAACAAGGGGTCACAATTGGAAATTGAGGACTCAGATGAATCACAGGGATGTTAGGAAGTATTTCTTCAGTCACAGAGTTGTCATAAAGTGGAATAGTCTGGGAAGTGATGTAGTGGAGGCAGGATCCATACATAGCTTTAAGAAGAGGTATGATGAAGCTCATGGAGCAGGAAAAGTGACCTAGTAGCGACCACAGAAGAGGTGGGCCAGGAGCTGTGACTCGACCAATGCAACCACAACTAGGTGAGTATATATATACACACACACGCAGCATATGGGCGACTGGCAAACCTAAGATTAGCGTTCCGTTACCTTAACAAGGAATCGTTCAAGACACTGTACACCGTGTACGTCAGGCCCATACTAGAGTATGCAGCACCAGTCTGGAACCCACACCTGGTCAAGCACGTCAAGAAATTAGAGAAAGTGCAAAGGTTTGCGACAAGGCTAGTTCCACAGCTCAGGGAAATGTCATATGAAGAAAGGTTGAGGGAAATAGGACTAACAACACTGGAGGACAGAAAGGTTAGAGGAGACATGATAACGACATACAAAATACTGCAGGGAATCGACAAGGTAGATAGTGACAGGATGTTCCAGAGAGGGAACACAGAAACAAGGGGACACAACTGGAAACTGAAGACTCAGATGAGTCAAAGGGATGTTAGGAAGCACTTCTTCAGCCATAGAGTAGTTAGGAAGTGGAATAGTCTAGCGAACGATATAGTGGAGGCGGGAACCATACATAGTTTTAAGACAAGGTATGATAAAGCTCATGGAGCAGGGAGAGCAGAGACCCAGTAGCGGACAGCGAAGAGGCGGGCCAGGAGCTGAGTCTCGACCCCTGCAACCACAATTAGGTGAGTACAATTAGGTGAGTACATGCACGAACACACATGAACACCCTGCACTATTCCTTTTACATTGAGAAGATATAGGGGGCTGGGCACATGTGAAGTTTATCAGATTGCGAAGCTTCAAGTAGACATCTAGTAGTTAGAGGATTCTGGCTTATTTGAGTGACCATGTCTATAAAAACACACAATATAAGCATGGTTGAGTTAGACTTTAGATGGTTAACAATCATTAAGCCAAACTATCCACAACAACTGGTGCTGTGGAAAATTTTGGATTTTCATAAATTCAGCACATGTAAATTTGAATAATACAATAAGTGTGTAATAAAATATGATGCTGATTTTACCCTTTCAAAAAATTTCGAGTGAGGGGGGTGTAGAACAGCTGCTGAGTGACGCCAGAAGGGGGACGCCATTTATAATTTGTGAACACTGGTTGTTGAGGGAAATTCTGCTAATAATTCGGTGTCTTCTGAGCCAAATTGGGGGGTTTCGGCCTGAATTTGTAATTAGGAGCCCATGTTAATGTCCCCTGCTGAAGAATTGGGACAGGAAATTTGCGGGACCTCAAGAATTACGTATGGATGGCAGAAGATAAGGGATACAAACATCACTCACAGGGAAGTGTGCCATTAGTCCTTGCATTTAGATCTCTAGCTGGCCAGTGTAGGATCTAGGTGTCAGGCAGGTGTGATCCATTAGTTAGTTAGTTCAGTTCAGACTCTCAGGTAAGGACCCACTAGGGGCGAGGGGAAAGTGGGGACAGAAGAAGAATAGCCGGTGAGAGGAAGAGCTGAAGTAGAAGAGAAAGAGTCAGGACTAAACCCAACAGTCTAACTACTACTTTAATTATATTGTGTGATCCATCTACAGTAATTAAATGATAAGTGGTAACACGAATTTTCTTTCTAATAACACTATTGTAATTTATGTCCAATAATTATATTCTGTGTACCCAGCAAGCCTAATCATATACAGTCCACATTATTTTATAATTTATCATTATTGGTATTAATGTTTAATATTGTAATTATTAATTTAATGTCAGGTCTAGCTTTTTGTGAGTGGTGAAGAAGTGGGCATCGAGGGAGTTACAGTCCTGCGACCTACTGTGACTTAAATCCCACTTATCTCACCCAAATTATTTGCCTGTAATAATTCAGGTAATACCCTGTAAACCTCATGCAGGTAATTTACTCATAATAATAATAACTCAAAGGTGCCATGAGCCACCCTGCTCCGAGAAAATCGTTTCCACTGGCTTGCCTAAAAAAAATTAAAATATTTTTCAAAATGTCGCTCTTGGAGACATTAACCGCTTTCTTGCGCAGAGAAATGAGGTTTGCACTAACCTGAAGACAGCAGCCTCGCCCCTGCCTCGGACACGGTCCCTGGGCGCCTTGATGATCCTGGTGGCTTGCTCCACCTTGAGCTGGGCACCGCTCTCCACACTGCCGTAGGGGTTAACAGCACTACACACGTAGTGTCCCGTGTCACTCACCCTCACAGCACTGGTGCACAGTAGTGATAAAGCAGAATCACTCAGATTAGATTACCTCGGGTATAATATGAGAAAGGAGGATTTTACCATGGAAAAAATGGAAAAATTCTCAAGTCTCAAATTATGAGCTATTCACAGGAGCTCTTGGTCAACCCCGTTACAACTGATATATAATATGACCTTGTTTTGCTTAAGGCCTGCTTAGCTTGCTTAATTTTCGTTAGGTGAAGTTCTCTTAAGTTTAAAAAAGTTAGTGTGTTGGAAATTCTATGATATATAATAATATTACCCACCTGACATTACGTAATTTAATTCAGCAGTGAAACTCTCGCAGGAGTTTACTACCCTTGTTTACCTTGAGTCTCGAGGGACGACACTTGGACAGTTGTCCTTCCAGAGAGGCTACGTTGTTTCAGAAAGATACGTAAACAAACACTAGAACATATTTAATAGAAAACGTTTCGGACCTGGAACCTTGATCAAGGTCCCAGAATCGAAACGTTTTCAATTAAATATATCCTAGTGTTGGCTCACTTGTCTTTCTAAACCATTTTTGTGTGTATGTATTACCAAGGTTTATACCAGGCTATGCTGTATCAGTACTGATGTACTAAAGTGATGTATGGTGGTACAATGAGGGTGCTTGTTGGTGATGTTCTGGTGGTGTTGTTACGGTGTAACTTTGGTGGTTTCTGGTGATATTTTGGTCTATATTGATGTGAGACATTGCAAAGTTCCTGTTCGTATTTATTCTGTTTAACCTGCTGTCTCTCCACATATTCATGTTAGTTTCTTGGTCCTGTCTTTTTCTCTATTGTTTTGGTTGATCTTTACGCACGTCCGTAATTTTTTTAAGGAACGGACGTTAATTTATTTCTTCCTTACACGAAGAAATGGTTACAGTCTGGGTCACAGTAGTTTTTTCTCGAGTTATTTTTTACGTATCTCAAGATAAAATCAATCATATCATTCTTCAAAGCAACATTGTCTCTTTTTTAAACGTTGAGGCATTGCTCTGGGAAGGGGTAATTACACTTTTCTTTGTATCTCCATATTCCATTGTTATAATATTGACAATTTCTTTTCTTTGTGCTAATGGAGTCTTCCCCATCTGTGAGTTTTTATACACCTTTGCGATTACCTTCATCTCCAGAGGTTTCTGTTTTATTTTTACTGAGTTTTGATTATTTTCCTCTGTGTTTCCTCTTGTCCTGGTATTTCATTTTCTAGTTGCATTATCTTTTCATTCCAATTTCTACCTACACGCGTAATCTAAAAAAAAATGCGGCGTCTAATAACATAAATCATGAAATTTTCGTTTTAGCTATTAACGAAAACATCCGCAATATAATATAATATGAGATGAAAGGGGAAATATATGCAATAATTATGGAGCCATTTTTCCGAGGACGCAATACAACTTAATAATAATAATATTTTTATTTCTACAAGTACAAGGTATATACGCCTAGCTGACCATTTCAAGCAAATTATGTCATTTTCTCCCAGGATGCGACCCACACCAGTCGGCTAACACCCAGGTACCTATTTTACTGATAGGTGAACATGGACAGACTTAAGGAAACATGTCCTAATGTTTGCAGCCGTACCGGGGATCTTTCCCCGGACCTGAGTGTGTGAGCTGAGTGCGCTAGCGATCCAGCTACGGGACACCTTCACAGTTTTGACTTATCAGTGCGAATTCTTTGTTTTTTCAGTCTAGTGGGACATATTTATCAACACACTTATCATGTTGATCCAAATTTGTTTATCTTACGAATATACACATTGGCAGTCTCCCTCCCAAAGACCATTGTTCATACTTATTCCAGAAAAAGCCTGCTCATATATTCCAGAAAAAGCCTGCTTATATATTCCAGAACAAGCCTGCTCATATATTCCAGAACAAGCCTGGTTATATATTCCAGAACAAGCCTGCTTATATATTCCAGAACAAGCCTGCTTATATATTCCAGAACAAGTCTGCTTATATATTAGAGAACAAGTCTGCTTATATATTCCAGAACAAGTCTGTTTATATATTCCAGAACAAGTCTGCTTATATATTCCAGAACAAGCCTGCTTATATATTCCAGAACAAGCCTGCTCATATATTCCAGAACAAGCCTGCTTATATATTCCAGAACAAGCCTGCTCATATATTCCAGAACAAGCCTGCTTATATATTCCAGAACAAGCCTGCTTATATATTCCAGAACAAGCCTGCTTATATATTCCAGAACAAGTCTGCTTATATATTCCAGAACAAGTCTGCTTATATATTCCAGAACAAGTCTGCTTATATATTCCAGAACAAGTCTGCTTATATATTCCAGAACAAGCCTGCTTATATATTCCAGAACAAGCCTGCTCATATATTCCAGAACAAGTCTGCTTATATATTCCAGAACAAGCCTGCTCATATATTCCAGAACAAGCCTGCTTATATATTCCAGAACAAGTCTGCTTATATATTCCAGAACAAGTCTGCTTATATATTCCAGAACAAGTCTGCTTATATATTCCAGAACAAGCCTGCTTATATATTCCAGAACAAGCCTGCTTATATATTCCAGAACAAGCCTGCTTATATATTCCAGAACAAGCCTGCTTATATATTCCAGAACAAGCCTGCTTATATATTCCAGAACAAGTCTGCTTATATATTCCAGAACAAGCCTGCTTATATATTCCAGAACAAGTCTGCTTATATATTCCAGAACAAGTCTGCTTATATATTCCAGAACAAGCCTGCTTATATATTCCAGAACAAGTCTGCTTATATATTCCAGAACAAGTCTGCTTATATATTCCACAACAAGCCTGCTTATATATTCCAGAACAAGCCTGCTTATATATTCCAGAACAAGTCTGCTTATATATTCCAGAACAAGCCTGCTTATATATTCCAGAACAAGTCTGCTTATATATTCCAGAACAAGCCTGCTTATATATTCCAGAACAAGTCTGCTTATATATTCCAGAACAAGTCTGCTTATATATTCCAGAACAAGTCTGCTTATATATTCCAGAACAAGCCTGCTTATATATTCCAGAACAAGTCTGCTTATATATTCCAGAACAAGTCTG
>WNWK01014228.1:0-52198 GCA_009830355.1 Cherax destructor | reverse complement strand
AAGACAGGACTCGCAGCAATGGTTTCAAGTTGGAAAAGTTCAGATTCAGGAAGGATAAAGGAAAGCACTGGTTTGGTAATAGAGTTGTGGATGAGTGAAACAAACTCCCGAGTACCGTCATAGATGCTAAGACGTTGTGTAGTTTTAAAAATAGGTTAGATAAATACATGAGTGGGTGTGGATGGGTGTGAGCTTGTACTAGGTCAGATGCAGTGCTCCTTCCTTAAGTGAATGTAACCTGACCTGTACTAATTCCTTAAGTGGAAGTGACCTGACCAGGTGGTCGGCTGGACAATTATATGAGTGGGTGCGGTTGGGTGTGAATTGGTCCTGACTAGGTTGTGCTACTAGGTCAGATGCAGTGCTCCTTCCTTAAGTGAATGTAACCTGACCTGGCTGGGTCGGGGCATTGGCTTAAGCCGTTGGAGATTTGGACCTGCCTCGCATGGGCCAGTAGGCCTGCTGCAGTGTTCCTTCTTTCTTATGTTCTTATGTTCTTAAGAGCTGGTTAGAGTAAGTGCGGTTTTGGAGGAATTTGGAAAGGCAACAGGAATGAGCATAAATTTGTGTAAGTCTAAGTTACTTGAGATAGGTGCTTGGGTAGGGGGGGGATGGTTGGTAGAAGGTGTGGTTGGAATGTGGTTGAAAGCTTAAAGATTTGTGGTATCGTGTTTATGGATAGTTATGAGAGAGCGCGTCAAGTAAATGCAGAGAATGTAATAAGAGGCGCAATGAGAAGGATGGGAGGTTGGAGTGTAGGGGATACGACTATTTTTCAGAGGGTTATTGTGGTAAACACCTTGCTGTATAGTAAAATTTGGCATGTTGCGGCGATTTATCCAATTTTAAGGGAAGATGTGGTTGGTGTCGTGAGAAAAGTCTTGAGGTACGTATGGGGATATGGGAAACACTGGTTGGGTAAGGATGTGGTGGTGAAGAAAGTGAGATGTGGGGGTCTGGGGTTAATTAATTTGGAAATGCGCGTAAGGGGAATGTATGTCAAAGGTTGCTATCTGAGAAAAGGGGGTCCAATGGGTAAAAGGGTAGATAATGTTATGCGTAATGTGAGGAAGTGGTGGCGGGGGAAGGATTTAGTACATTGTGAGGATATGTTGCGCACAATGATGCATGCTAGGAACCCGAAGAGGATCAAAGTTGCGACATTGGAAAGAGCTGGTGAAGGTAGAGTTGTGGTAGAGGGAATGTCTAATTTCCTGTGTATGATTGGGTAGGTATATGGGGAGGTTTAAAGGGAATGAAATTGAAACCAAGGGTGAAGGAAGTGATGTACAGATTCTTGCACGGAATATTGGCTTGAAATCAGCGTTATTTAGGATGGGAGTGCTGGGGGACGCTCGATGTGAATTTTTGTGGGGAAGAAGACACTGCTTATCATGGGGTGTATTTTTGCGAACATCTGGGGACTATCAGGGAGTGGCTGGCAATGGTTAATAAGGATGATGGGTGGGGGTGGGATACATCCATTGAAATTCCTGAGTTTAGATATAGGGAGTACGAACAGATGTTCGTAGGGGTTTATTGTACATGGCAGTTGATTTTGTAAATACCTCATGGGGAATGAAGGAATGACTGGACAGGAACGGATAAGGGCCATTGCAGCGAATATGTACCGAACTAAGTGTAGGAATAGGTTAGTATATGGAACGGCATGGACGAGGTGTTTTCAGGATGTGTATGGGGATTTTACGGTACAACAGTTGTTGGATTTACAATGACGGTGTAGGTGAAGAGGGGCTGTTCTTCTGGGGTGTAAGGTAAGGGTGAATGAACAAAGTTTGTGTTGGCAGTACGGGTGACAACAGGGTACAAATTTTTTGACAGATGACCATAGGTGTTGTATGTGGAATGGAATTAGGAACGTTATTAAAAGGGGAAAATTAAAGGTGGTTAAAACTGTGGTGACTCTGTTTTCTTTGTATTTGATGTTTGTTTTTGTTTGCCTGCTTTGCATTTATGGATTTGGTTGCAGTACTATGATAATCATACCTGTAGTACAGGATACAAGATGTAACAGGGAAAATTTTATGTATGCACTGGTGGATGGAGAGATGCTAAGTTTGGCATATATTTGATTGTAATCATTATTGTGTTTCTGGTATGACTAGACTATAGCATACCTTCACAGAGGAATGTCACTTTGTATATAATAGGTAATACTGTTTTGACCTATTTTATTATGGATAAAATAATGTCCGGGGAGTTTATTGTGGTATTGGCTTTAACATAATTGATACGTAGCACGTTGCATTTACATTAATGTATAGTGGTTGATAAAGAAATTATTAACGGTTTGGGGATTTGATGGTTCGGATAGTGTATGTCCCGATAAGAATTAGTGAATGTTCTCTGAATAACAGCAAAGGGAAGTAATATGTGTATTAAAGTACCTTGCTGTATTTTTATATTATGTTAAGGTGTGATGCACAGTGTACTGAGATGTCAGTGTGACACAGTTATAGTGTGGTGCACAGTGTACTGAGGTGTCAGTGAGACACAGTTATAGTTTGCATGTTGCATCTTGAGGACAGCAATACTGTGGTTTAGGATTACCTGTGCTATTCTTAACTAAATTTATTGGTAGTGTGATACCATATAATTGTATATGAAGTCCTTAGTGTTATTTCTGTATTTTATTTTTATAATTTATTTACTTGTCAGAATGCAGGAGGATGCATAGACAATAATATTAATGTACAGTTATGATTGTACAATTGAGTGTAGGATTCAAAGGGTAGGGTGTGTTATGTATAATTATTTTTGATTTCATCAAAGATTTCGGGGGGGGAGCTTTATGTTAGGAAAGTCCAAGGGGGGGGGGCATATTAATCGGTGATTGTTCATCGAGGCCTTTGATATGTTGTATGTTCACGAGCGATAGAGTTATGTATTATTCAGGGTTTTTGGAGTTTCATGTTTTGACTAGTGGTTGTTTTGTTCATAGAGGCACCTTGAGGTAATGGGGAAATTATGATTGTGCTTTAGTGTCAAGTGTAATGAGGTGAGGTGCTATGTTGTTTGGCATATGTAAATTATGTTGATAATTATAAGCGTTCATATGTTTGGAACGCTCCTATTTATGTAATATGTACATATACCTGTCTTGTAATGTGTACTGTCAGGATTAGAATTAAGGAATATTATTAGAATAACAGCAAAGGGAAGTAATATGTGTATTTAAGTATAATAATGTAATTTTATATACTAATAGGGTGTGGTGCGCAGTGTACTGAGATGTCAGTGAAACACAGTCCTAGTTTCTATGTTTCTTCTTGTGGAGAACATTTGCCTGATTTAGGATTATTTATGTTAATCTTTACTAAATATATGGTAAAGTGAGACCATATAATTTTGTATACGTAGTCGTTAGAGTTATTATTGTGTTATTTAAAATTTAAATACTTGACAGAATTAAAGAGGATGCATAGAAATAATGGTATCGTGTAATATACAGTTCTGATTGTACAATTTAGTGTATATTTAGGGGGTAGGGTGTGCTATGTATACATATTGTTGGTTTAATCAAAAATTTTCAGAGGGAGTTTTATGTTAGGAAGGTTGAGGGAGGGGGGTATATTGCATTTGTAAGTTTTAACTAGTGTTTCATAGAGGCACCTTGATGTTATGAGGAAAATGATGATCATGCATTAGTAACAAGTATATTTGTGGTAAGTTTCTATGTTGATTATCAAAGTGTTCATATGTTTCGAACGTTTCCATGTATGTAATATGTACATATACCTGTTTCTTAAATAAAATATAAAAAAAAAACTTCTCATAAGCTAGCTGTACTAACAAACGGACAATCAGAACAGCTTGATTGTCCAGTAAAATGACCACTTCGAAGAACAGCAATATAACAGGCAACAGCAACACAGCGTCAGGAACAAGGAGATTGAAAATCGACCCTAACTGGGGACCATCAGTAGATCCTCCAAAACAGTCATAAAACTCCCTTACTACTGAAACTAGGTTCAGCATAAACAATCCCAAACTGTGGCGGTGCACAGATGCCTTATCGAATTAGGTCCAGAGCTAGAACTTGAGACCTGAGTTATCAAAGAGTGTCAAAGTGACACACAACCCAGAAAACGTCGAATAATCAGTCTAGTCTATTCTCTGTGAACAGAGTTACACAGAGTTCTGAGAAGTATGATTCGCCTCACCAACGAATGCATACTCTACCCAACAGAGTCTAATGTCGAGACAACAAGTAGAAATAGAGTGAGGTGTTGACTCGACGAGGGTCAACAGGCCAGAGAGAGAGAGGAAAGAGAACAACCACCCAGCTCAGGTGTGTCCAGCGACTGACTCCTCCAAGCAACTAGACGCCGGCAGCATAACAGTAGTTTGCCAACTCAAAGGCAGTTACTACACTCCAACACAATAATATAAAATATTACATCCTACCTAATAAATATAGCTAAGTTAAATAAGTCAAATAATAGTCTAATAATAATATAAAGCAAGATATTACCGATTTAGCTATTATCGATAATATCAGCAATATAAAATTATAGAAAATGGAAATATACATTATATACATTGAGGCCCAATTCAAGGGGCGCAACAGGTTACTACTGCCCACTTTATGGTTATGAGGTGATTATGGCCAGCTTCCTGGGTATAGGGTTACTACTGCCCACATTATGGGTATGAGGTGACTAAAACCAGCTTCCTGGGTATAGGGCTACATGTGCCCACATTATGGGCATGGGATTACCACTCAACCCCTCCCTATCCCCCCTATCAAGTCCACATTGCACCCAACCTCCCATATCCCTTAAAGCCTCCTCCTGCACCCCTCCACTCCTCATATAGGACCCATACCACCCATCCACATACTGCCCCATGCCCTCTGTTGTAACCAACTCTTGCCCCTCCCTATACCCCCCATTGCCTCATGCACACACAACCTTACAATTTCCGTCACTCTACGCCTACATGCCTGCCCTCATAGGACACATGCCGACGGCCTGTCACCCCATACCACCTCCTCTAACCCACCCGCCACCCTTGCAGCATCAAACCTTTCATTTTGCAAAACCCTAATATTATCTTTCATGATGAGACTTATGTACAGTGGGCAGCTACATATTTAATATATTTTGGAACCTGCAGCAGGATTGCTCACCTCTGATGACGAAAGGTATTCTCGGTGTATAATTGAATGTCTGAAATACATTCATGTATTTACTAGAGACCATCAGGGCCGCCTACGCAGAGATGACATTGCATTTATAAAACAATTTGAAAACTTCCTTAAACAACGACAAGAAAAGACTACATGTGATCAAGTTCGTTGCTTAATATCACTGTATTTCCAAGAACGGAAATATTCCCAAAGTAGCACTTGTCCACCAGCAGTGAACGACCGTAGAAGAGAGAGCAGGGGTGGTACCCCAAGAGGTGGTACCCAAAGAGGTGGTACCCAAAGAGGTGGTACCCCAAGAGGTGCCTCCCGAGGAGGTGCTACCCCAAGAGGTGGTACCCTAGGAGGTGGTACCCAAAGAGGTGGTACACCAGGAGGTGGTGCCCCAGGAGGTTCTACCCCAGGAGGTGTTACCCCAGGAGGTGGTACCGTAGGAGGTGGTACCACCAGAGGTGGTACCCCAAGAGGTGCTACCCCAAGAGGTGATAACCCAGGAGGTGGTACTTCAGGAGGTCGTACTCCAGGAGGTGGTACCCCAGTAGGAAGCAGGGATGGGCACAATAGGGACGGTACCAGAGGAGAAAACAGTGATGGTACCAGAGGAGGAAACAGGGATGGTACCAGAGGAGGATACTGGGATGGTACCAGAGGAGGAAACAGGGATGGTAGCAGAGGAGGAAACAGGGATGGTACCAGAGGAGGAAACAGGGATGGTACAAGAGGAGGAAACGGGGATGGTACCACAGAAGGAAACAGGGATGGTACCAGAGGAAGAAACAGGGATGGTACCAGAGGAGGAAACAGGGATGGTACCAGAGGAGGAAACAGGGATGGTACAAGAGGAGGAAACAGGGATGGTACCAGAGGAGGAAACAGGGATGGTACCAGAGGAGGAAACAGGTATGGTACCAGAAGAGGAAACATGGATGGTTCCAGAGGAGGAAACAGGGATGGTACAAGAGGAGGAAACAGGGATGGTACCAGAGGAAACAGGGATGGTACCAGAGGAGGAAACAGGGATGGTACCAGAGGAGGAAACTGGGATGGTACCAGAGGAGGAAACAGGGATGGTTCAAGAGGAGGAAACAGGGATGGTAACACAGAAGGAAACAGGGATTGTACCAGAGGAGGAAACAGGGATGGTACCAGAGGAGGAAACAGGGATGGTACCTAAAGAGAAAATGATGGAGATCTCCGAGGGGGTGTGTGATTTGGTCATCTGACCGAGGCCTTCCGCTGGCTTACCAGTCCACCCCTTTAAAAATTATGGTCAGTTATATAATCATTTAATTATTAGTTTATATAAATTTGTTTGTATTATTATTATTATTATATTTATTATTATTATTAGAATTTTTATTGGTGTCAATTACTAAAATTTTGAATGTGTATGTTGACATTATTTATATATTGTAATTAAAATTATCATTATTTTATTTCATCACCTTCACTTTTCTGCCTTAAAATGGTTTAAATTGAACAATTCAAATATAAAAAAAACTTAAAAATCGCATTTTTTTTTTTTACATTTTATTAGTTTCCAATAAATATACATTTATAAGTCAAACATGCAAAATACATGTTGCAAATTATACAACAGCAATTCTTTGGTTAAACAGTGAAAATATCGAAAATATCAGAAAACCTCAGAAAACTATGCCCTAAAACCCTTACCTCTACCACCAGTGAACTCTTGTCCCCTTTCCCCTAATAAATAAATACAGAGTCCACAAAACATAAACCCAAATAATGAAATACAGTCCACCATAACATATTTTCTATTCCTAAGGATATACAGTGATACTCATTGACGACTGCAAATAAATTTTACAGTTCACAAAAATTAAAATTACATTTAAAATTACATTTTACAGTTCCGAAACGTTCAATAATTACATGTTACAAATTGCGCAACAGCAATTTCCTTTAATAAGCTATGCATATATCAGAAAAACATACCCCTAACCATTTATCTACAATTAGTGAACTCCTGTCCCCTTCCCCTTATGCTTGATACAGAGTCCACAAAACCAAACCCCAATAATGCCATAGCAAGTTCACAATAACATTAGCTCTAGTTCTAATGCTATGCTGTTAACTGCAAATAAAATGTACAGTGTGCACTGATAACAAATAACAAAACCCCAAGAATGATACATAGTCCACAATAACCGTGACTAGTCCTAATACTATGCAGTGAATACTGCAAATAAAATGTACAGTGTGCACAGATAACAAATAACAAAAACCCAAAGAATGATACATAGTCCACAATAACCTTGACTAGTACTATGCAGTGAATACTGCATATAAAATGTACAGTGTGCACGGATAACAAATAACAAAACCCAAAGAATGATACATAGTCCACAATAACAGTGACTAGTCCTAATACTATGCAGTGAATACGGCAAATAAAATTTACCGTGTGCACAAAATAATCCTACCACACAATGTTTCCAGCCTCCTTAACTCCACGGAGACTACGACCTTGTTTCAGTACCATCTCTGTACTAAGTATAGTCCAAGACATTCATACCACTCTCACCAAACCTAACCACTCCCTGCCCCCCGTCACCAGAGGATCCGGCCAAACCCCTACAAAACCCCTTACTCCCCCCTCCCCCCTTGCAAACCCCAACCTCACATTCACTCCACCACACACACATCCACTTCAACACACTAAAAATCTAGACAGTCACCCGGTCCCCCAACTGTGATGTCATCCGTCCCCCGTCCTCTAATGGCTTAACCCCCTATCTACCTATCTACCTATGCCTCTCCACCACACCACACCTACCCAATGCTCCACCAGCGCCTCTGTCAAGCCCTTTCATTACCATATCTGTCTCCCAATAAACCCTGCACACTCAATTTCCTGTACCCCTCTGAAAAGCTCGAACCCACTCCCTCCCATATATTAAACGATTCCTGCACATAGTGCGATATATACGTCCGCCACAGCCCCCATCCTTTCCTAACACTCATGTCCCTCAATTTCCACGACATGCACACGAAGTCCACCATACAGTACAGTAATCCCTTTTTATCCCTATGTCTAACCCCTCCCAAATCCAAGTAAATAGCCCGTAACAAAGGGATACCCCCACCCAAACCCCTTAACACCCCTCCCATCCACCTACGAACCCCATCCAGAGTTTCACAAAAATATACTGCATGCAGAGCCGACTCCGGCAAGCCACACTTCTGACATTTCCCGTCTTTTGCCAATCCCATACGGAATAAATTCTCCCGTGACGCCACTGCCCCATGTAAAAACCGAAACATCAGCTCTCGGTCCCTTGCCGGCAACCTCAGATCCCTGAACCCCTTCCATATCCCCTTCCAGTCATATACTGGATAAACCGCCTCACCTTCCACCGTCTCCTCCCCAGCACCAAACCTCATTATAACTGCAACACTCAACCTTTGTGGCTCCCGTATAACCAACAAGCACCGCAGCCAATCTCTGCACTGCCCCAGTTCCCTCACACCCCACCACTCCCCTACTTCCCGCAGCACCCCTTCCACCCCAGCCTCACCTCTCTCCCCCAACCCTCCCCTCCTTACCACACAACGTTTCACATACATACACAACAATCTCCTTTCCAGCCATATTAAACCCAAACCTCCAGAAATTACCCTTTTCCTAACTATCTCCTTCCTGAGCCAATGTCTACCATGTGCCCAAATAAACTTAAATACCCTGCTCTCCAATTCTTTAACATCCCAACTTAATAAAGGAAAAATGTTGGCAATATACCATATCTTACTATATATCATGTTATTAACCGCAATAACCCTCTGCCGCAACGTTAACTCTCCCGCTCTCCAACTATTCAACCGCTCCGTCGCACTTTTAACTACATTCCTCAATTCACCTCTCTCGCCTCATCCCTGTCCCTCGTGTAAACAATACCACATATTTTCACTCTGTCCACAATTTTCCACCCATACCTGCTACCCAACCCGCCCCCCACCCAAGCGCCTACCTCCAACAATATGGATTTAGCTCCATTGACCCTCATGCCAGTTGCACTACAGAAAGACTTTAAGTGTATTCCTATGTTAACCAATCCCACCTCGTGACACACTAACACCGTCGTGTCATCTACATATCCCACCACATTTCTAATCCCCTTATCCCTCCCCCCCAACCCCTTCCCATCCCCCACTAATCTGTAAAACGGATCCTGTAAGCAAGCGAAAAGGATCTGCGACAGGGTTGTCCCCTGTCGCAGACCCCTTTCCATCCTAACCACCCCTCCCAACCTACCATTTATTTGCACCTTCACACTTGCCCCTGCATATAACGCCCTAACCCAATCCAGCACTTCCAATCCAAACCCCTGCCTTTCCATTATTCCAAACATACTCTCACGCTCCACACTATCATATGCTCCCTTCCAATCCAGTGCAAGTATTCCTCCCTCTTCCTCTCTATCTATGAAATCTTTAATACGTTCATGTCCCTCCCCCACACCCCTTCCCGGTATCCCCCCCTGTCCTTCCTCAATCACCCCCCCTATCACCCTTTTTAATCTATTACCTAAAATTTTAGCATATATTTTATAATCCGTATTCATAAGGACTAAAGGTCTATAATTCTCTAATGTTTCCCCTTCCTTCCCCTTCCTCACTAATACCATTACCCCCATACCCATGTCCCTCCCCATTACACCTGTCCTTTTCATACCATTCATCACACCTACCATACAATCCTTTATGATGTCCCAATTCTCCTTATAAAATTCATTTGCCAAACCATCCATACCTGGAGCCTTGCCCTTACTTAATCCTTCCACTGCCTCCCACACCTCCCTCTCACTAATCATGCCCTCCAATCCCTCCCGATCTTCCCTACTCAACCTCTCCCTAATCTTTCCCAATAAAATGCTCCTTTCCTCCATACCCACCCCCCCACTGCTCATGTGCCTTGCAAACCACTTATCAGCATACACATTCATTCCCTCCGTAGAATTTATTCTCATACCCTTCACATAATTCCCCATGTTTTCATCCACTTCCAGATACTCCAATGACATTCTATCCCGTCTCTGTTTACACTTCCCAAAACATATTGTGAGGGTCTATCCCCCACAACACATCATCCATTCCGGCTTTCATTCTACATGCCCCAAACCTCTCATTCTGCAAGGTCTTCAACCTATCTTTCAACACCTTAATTTCCTCTGTCATTCTATGTCCTCCCCGCATATAACAGTCTTTCAAGAGTCCCTCAATGTAATTTTGTAAACCGTATCTCCATCCTGCTTCTTCCCTTCCCAACCTCTGATAGTAAGCTTGGATGCCAGGCTTCCCCGTACTTACCCACCAATCCACCAAAGCCCCCTCCCTACTCCCCATCCAAAACCCACCCCACCAATCCCTAAATTCCTCCCTTTTACCATCACCCTTTAATAACTGAACATTTAATTTCCAAAAACCCTGTACCATTTTGCAACCCCTTCCCACCCCACCTCCACCAACACTCCACGATGATCCGTGAAACCCACATCCAAATATTGCACCCCCCCCACTACCACGCTACCTGTTACATAAATCCTGTCTAATCTAGCCGCATACCCTCTTCTAACAAACGTAGGCTCACCCGCACCTCCCACCCCAATCACGTCTTTCAAACCTACCCTCCTAAGTACGTCCCTTAAGGCTGCAAGTACACAACCTCCTCCCCGCGGCTCTACATCCCTCTCTCTAATTACACAATTAAAATCCCCTCCAACAATCGTTACATTTGGCAAATCCCGACATGCATAAATCATGTAATCCCAAACAAAATCCACCTTTACCTTCCTTGCCGCCTCCGCCGGCATGTACACTCCTAAAAAACATACCCTAACTCCACTCCACTCCCCATCTACTCTAACCAGCCTACCTTCCCCACACTCCTCCCATCGCAAAGGTTTGAAAGGGCTTGACACCGCCACTGCTACTGCCACCCCCCCCTTTAATCTACTGGATGAACTTGCAAACACTTTGTATCCATTCAAAAGTAATTCCCCACCACACCTATAATTGTGTTCCTGTATAAAAGCAACTGTCACACCATACCTTCGCAACGTACACTCCACCCAAGCCCTCTTAATTTCATCCCTCAACCCATTTACATTAAGTGTTAAACACTTGAAAACTATGTCAAGGGTTTGCCCCTAGGCCTCTGTGGAAGTTGTACCCTGACTTCCCTTTACTCATTTTACCCGTTTGCTTCCTCCCTTAAAAGTACCCTCTCTAATACCAAACCTAGATCTTTTTTAGCAACTTCCACCGAAGCCTTTTTACAGATCCTCTGCGCCGGTGTCAGCACATCCTCACTGCCTGATGAATTGCCAGACCTTTTACGTGTCCTCTTTATGTCTTCCACACTACTTGCATCCTCGGTCTGATGGACCTCCACCTGCACATCCTCCATAATTAAGTGTTGGTCCACTGGACTGGCACTCTCCACACTTTCCACCACATTTACTGCATCTATCAAACCATCATTAGTGCTTACACTTAGCACCGGCAAAGGGTCGTCCAATATTTCCTTTAATATTTGTTCCAGTGGTACCTCCTCTGCCGGACTCTCCTGGTGATCACAGTCAACCACTGGTATAACAGATTCCTGTGTTAGGGTCTGACAAACCACCTCAGAACCCTCCACAATCTCACTCCAGAGTTTCGTCTGCTTCTCCCGTTGCGTCTCCTCCTTCCGTTCCCCTCTCTGCGCCTGCACTTTCACTACTCGTTGTTCTGGCACTTGTCTGGGTCCCGTCCTCCTCATGCAGTCAGCCGCCACATGATCGTAGGCGCCACACAGTCGACACGTCCTGCGCTGTCCCATGTAGGTCACGTACACTTGGGTCCTGAAGTCTGGTATAACAACGTAGGACGGTATGGGGTGCTTCAATGTCATTTTCAACGAGTACGACCCTCAGGAGGCCCATCATCGGTCCCCCGCTCCACTTTCCAGGTGTTGCTGCGTGTATTGTACCATACGCACTGAAGACCGTACTGATGTCCGTCGGGTCCGCTTCGAATGGGACGTTCTTCAAACGTACCCAAGTGTACGTACGTGAAACGTCCTTCAATCGTACCTGAAGTCCAGTGTGCACCGTGTAGACATGATCCTGGTGTCGATCGACGAGTCGGTCATAAACTTCTGCCGTCAGTAGCTTCACAAATACTCTATTCATCCCATTCAGGGCAACGCCATACAAATCTTCTATGTCAAGACCATACACCTCTCGTAATATCGTCGGTAAGACAGTCCCGGCCGTTGCAGGGTTTAGGACGCCAGTCACAAGGTCAATACAGACAGTATTCAAACGTCTTCTCCCTGCTGTCGCCATGTTGCTTTGGAAAACCAAAGTGCTGTAAAGCGTCGCCAGGGGTCAGGTCAGAGCACCACACACCCTCGCACCACCAGAGCTGGGCTGCGACTGAAATCGCATTTAAGCTAAATTCTAATTTTGTTGAGTGAGAATTTTTATGCAGAAAATAAAGTCATTAAAATTAAATGTAGATACTATATGTCAATAGTGTTTAATGTTAATGTAACTTATCAAGACGTATTGCTCCAGCTTCTGGACCAATTATCTCACTCTAATACTATCACCAACTATAAGAGAATCAGGTGACTACTGCCCACTTTATGAGGTGACTATGGCCAGCTTCCTGGGTATAGGGTTACTACTGCCCACTTTATGAGGTGACTATATCTAGCTTCCTGGGTATAGGGTTACTACTGCCCACTTTATGGGTATGAGGTGACAATGGCCAGCTTCCTGGGTATAGGGTTACCAATGCCCACTTTACGGGCATGAATTGACTATGACCAGTTTGCTGGGTATAGGGTTACAACTGCCAACTTTATGGGCATAATGTGACTATGGCCAGCTTCCTGGGAATAGGGTTACTACTGCCCACTTTATGGGTATGAGGTGATTATGGCCAGCTTCCTGGGTATAGGGTTACTACTGCCCATTTTATGGGCATGAATTGACTATGGCCAGCTTCCTGTGTATAGGGTTACTACTGCCCACTTTATGGATATGAGGTGACTATGGCCATCTTCATGTGTATAGGGTTACTACTGCCCACTTTATGGATATGAGGTGACTATGGCCAGCTTCCTGGGTATAGGGTTACTACTGCCCACTTTATTAGTATGAGGTGACTATAACCAGCTTCCTGGGTATAGGGTTACTAGTGCCCACTTTATGGGTATGAGGTGACTATGGTAAGCTTCCTGGGTATAGGGTTACTACTGACTACTTTATGGGTATGAGGTGACTATAGCCAGCTTCCTGGGAATAGGGTTAAAACTGCCCACTTTATAGGTATGAGATGACTATGGCCAGCTTCCTGGGTATAGGGTTACTACTGCCTACTTTATAGGTATGAGGCGACTTTTGCCAGCTTCCTAGGTATAGGGTTACTACTGCCCACTTTATGGGTATGAGGTGACTATGGCCAGCTTCCTGGGAATAGGGTTACTACTGCCAACTTTATGGGTATGAGGTGACTATGGCTAGCTTCCTGGGTATAGGGTTACTACTGCCCACTTTATGGGTGTGAGGTGACTATGGCCATTTTCCTTGGTATAGGGTTACTTCTGCCCACTTTATGGGTATGAGGTGACAATAGCCAGCTTCCTGGGTATAGGCAGTGGTGCCACTAGAACGATAAGAGACAACACAATAAGTGCACTTCAACTGCTTCCCAGCATACATATGGGGGATTACCAATAGACCCCTGGCTGTCTTCAGGACCCCTGACAGTCTTCAAGAAGGCACTAGACTGGCACCTAAAGTGAGTACCTGACCAGCCGGGCTGTGGTTCGTTCATTGGTTTGCGTGCGGCCAGCAGTAACTGCCTGGTTGATCATTCCCTGATGCACCATGAGGCCTTGTCACAGATCGGGCCTGGGGGCGTTGACCCCCAAAACCCTCCCCAGGTATACTCCATGTATTTTTTCTGTCTCTGAAGATGTCTTCCTTCCTCATAACAATGTCAGTTGGTTCAAACTTCAGAACTATCATAACTTGACCTGAACTTTATCTCCTCCTCTCTTTACATCTTCTTTCCTATATTTCATTTGTGTTTCGTGTCTTCTGCCTAGATGGTTCTGTCCTATAATTACCTCCCTTTCCCCTGGGTTTTTGTATTAATAACGTGAGCCTTTAGCTCTCCTACAATGTTCCTTTAACATTCTGCTCTTGTGAGACTATTTCCACTACTACAACTGTTACAAAGAACGCAATATCTATAAATTATACACATCTCCAGAGAACACTAGAAGGTATGTACCTTTGGCACTAAGCCTGGCACTATGTTTTTGTAACAAGTATTCAGAATTTTGGTCCAGTTATCCTTTAAAGTTTATCATAATTTTTAATAGTGCTTTAGAATTGCTACTGATAGGATACTAACTAAAAGAATATAAATTGAAAAGTTCATTCACAATGTTGTCTAGGAGGACAAAATCAAAGTAAATTAATTTTAAATATATTAGGATATTTGCTCCTACACTTCTCTTGTAAAGAAAAGAAAAATTGTACAGTATTAAAGTGCTGACGGCACATTTCATATATTTATGGCTCTTAAGTACCGTCGGGTATGTTAAGTAGCGCCAGGTACGTTAAGTAGCTTCGGGTACGTCAAGTACCGTCGGGTACGTCAAGTACCGTCAGGTACGTTAAGTACCGTCGGGTACGTCAAGTAGCGTCGGGTACGTCAAGTAGCGTTGGGTACGTCAAGTACCGTGTGGTACATTAAGTACCGTGGGGTACATTAAGTACCGTGGGGTACATTAAGTACCGTGGGGTACATTAAGTACCGTGGGGTACATTAAGTACCGTGGGGTACATTAAGTACCGTGGGTACATTAAGTACCGTGGGGTACATTAAGTACCGTGGGCATTATACGTGGTAATTAGTACGTGGTACATTAAGTACCGTGGGGTACATTAAGTACCGTGGGGTACATTAAGTACCGTGTGGTACATTAAGTACCGTGGGGTACATTAAGTACCGTGGGGTACATTAAGTACCGTGGGGTACGTTGTCAGCGTGTGAGAATGTGTGTGTGTGCTCAAAGTTGTTCATTATGTCTCAATAAGACTCGACTCGACTTAAACAGTGACTGACAAAACGTTCTCAAATAATCTAGCTTCTTGACAAACCAGGAAATCAAAACAGCTTGCTGGAACAGTGAAATGAACGATTCGATGAACAACAATAATGTTACAAGCAGCAGCACAGAGTCAGGTACAAGCAGCAGCACAGAGTCAGGTACAAGCAGCAGCACAGAGTCAGGTACAAGCAGCAGCACAGAGTCAGGTACAAGCAGCAGCACAGAGTCAGGTACAAGCAGCAGCACAGAGTCAGGTACAAGCAGTCAAAATAACAACCCTAACTGAAGACCATCAGCAGATCCTCCATAAAGTTAATAAAACTGACTATAAGTTCAGCATAACCAAATCCCAGACTACGACGATGAGCAGATGACAAACAACTTAGGTCAGAAGCTGAAGCTTGGGACCTGTGTGTTAGTGGACTGGTGTGGGTCGCATCCTGGGTGGTGTGGGTCGCATCCTGGGTGGTGTGGGTCGCATCCTGGGTGGTGTGGGTCGCATCCTGGGTGGTGTGGGTCGCATCCTGGGTGGTGTGGGTCGCATCCTGGGTGGTGTGGGTCGCATCCTGGGTGGTGTGGGTCGCATCCTGGGTGTTAATGGACTGGTGTGGGTCGCATCCTGGATGTTAGTGGACTGGTGTGGGTCACATCCTGTGTGTTAGCGGACTGGTGTGGGTCACATACTGGATGTTGAAAGGTACGCGAGTATTTATAGGATTTAGTCAGGTGGAGAATGCTGGGTCAGGTGGAGAATGTTGGGTCAGGTGAAGAATGCTGGGTCAGGTGAAGAATGCTGGGTCAGGTGGAGAATGCTGGGTCAGGTGGAGAATGCTGGGTCAGGTGGAGAATGTTGGGTCAGGTGGAGAATGCTGGGTCAGGTGGAGAATGCTGGGTCAGGTGGAGAATGCTGGGTCAGGTGGAGAATGCTGGGTCAGGTGGAGAATGCTGGGTCAGGTGAAGAATGCTGGGTCAGGTGGAGAATGTTGGGTCAGGTGGAGAATGTTGGGTCAGGTGAAGAATGCTGGGTCAGGTGGAGAATGTTGGGTCAGGTGAAGAATGCTGGGTCAGGTGGAGAATGTTGGGTCAGGTGAAGAATGCTGGGTCAGGTGGAGAATGCTGGGTCAGGTGAAGAATGCTGGGTCAGGTGGAGAATGTTGGGTCAGGTGAAGAATGCTGGGTCAGGTGGAGAATGCTGGGTCAGGTGAAGAATGTTGGGTCAGGTGGAGAATGCTGGGTCAGGTGAAGAATGTTGGGTCAGGTGGAGAATGCTGGGTCAGGTGAAGAATGCTGGGTCAGGTGGAGAATGCTGGGTCAGGTGAAGAATGTTGGGTCAGGTGGAGAATGCTGGGTCAGGTGAAGAATGCTGGGTCAGGTGGAGAATGCTGGGTCAGGTGGAGAATGTTGGGTCAGGTGGAGAATGCTGGGTCAGGTGGAGAATGCTGCATGTGACAATCTTCAGAGTAGGGTGATGGAGTCTTAAATCTTGGGAAGCTTTAAAAAGGAGATTGGATAATTATATGACAGTGTTCCATTCTTAATTTCTTCTGTGGGATAGTGATGAAGAAGTTTCTTGGCAATAAGTTCAGCTATGTTGTAGAAGCCGTTGTTCTGGTTGAAGTTGTTGGATATACAGATAAGTGATGATTCCAAGATTCTACGGTATTGAGTGTTGTTTCTCTGGCGATGAGTCTTGCGTTTCTGTAGTTGATTAAATGGTTGTGTGAATTTCGGTGTTGAACACAGGCATTTCTCGGGTCGTCAGATCTGCCTGCGTACTGGTGTTCTGAAATACGTGTTTGGAGGTCTCTGGATGTTTCGCCGATGTATAATTTGCTGCAGTCATTACAAGGTTTTAGACTCTATCACCCTACTGTGAAGATTGTCACATTCAGCATTCTCCACCTGACCCAGCATTCTCCACCTAACCCAGCATTCTCCACCTGACCCAGCATTCTCCACCTGACCCAGCATTCTCCACCTGACCCAGCATTCTCCACCTGACCCAGCATTCTCCACCTGACCCAGCATTCTCCACCTGACCCAGCATTCTCCACCTGACTAAATCCTATAAATACGCATGTATCTTGTATCCAGGTAGATCTGTTTGTGGCTCGATAAAGCCCACTGCGTGGGCGAAACGTTGTCAATAAAGGATCACAATATACTGGTTATGTGGAAAATAACACATAACAGTATAATGCGATCCTTTATTGACAACGTTCGTCACTGCAGTGGGCAACTTATCAAAGTCACAGACAGATCTCGATCTGTCACAGACAGATCTCGATAAAGCCCACTGCGTGGGCGAAACGTTGTCAATAAAGGATCACATTATACTGCTTATGTGTTTATTTTTCCATTGTGTCGGTATTTTATACCATTTATTTCCATACTGGTTATGTGTTTATTTTTTCTTAGATAACCCTACTAGGCAGACCTTTTGTTTATAAATTACTTATTTATAAATTTCTTATTTCATATGATTTTAACTGCAACTGCTAAAATTATATATTTTTTTCCTAATTTTCAAAAAATTATACATTTCAGACTCTATAATTTCTTTTAAGTTCAATTCTCGTGCGCATCATATTGCTAAGGACAGCAGATGCGGTGTGACCAGCACTCTCAAAATAGTAATACAAAATAATCTTAAACTAAACGCATATGGAACTTCGTTTTGACTGCTCGGTTAAGTATAGTGTTGAACAACGAGACATTATGCAACATTTGGGAATCTCTACTACGGAAACGTTTCACCAGCCAGTGTCTTCAGCCCAATGCACAGAAGAATAGGAAGAGGATGAAGAGCTTGAGGTAATCAGTCCTTAAGCTCCTCCACATCTTCCTCTGTTCTTTGTATTGGACAGAAGAAGCCAGTGACTGGAGAAACGTTTCCGTAGTAGAGATTCCCAAATGTTGCATGCAAAGAGTACGGAACCTTTATTCGGAGCATGTTAAACACACCCACATAGGCTCCCCTCAACCAGCGAACCATCGTTAAGGGTTTGACGATGGGGCCCCATCATCAAATCAACGACTCGGTTCAGCCAATTAAAATGCGAGTTTAACAATGACAAAGGTGACATGGATACCACTCGCGGTTTGTCATTGGAATTCCTGCATTGAGCTGGTTGTTTAAGGTTGTCTGTCTTTTGGCTGCTGTTTTGCCTTGACAACTGTGGCGTGCACTAAATACTACTCTGTCTGTATATAGTGTACATATGTGTAAAAAGCCCTTTTCTATTTACTTGGTGAAGGAAAAGACAAAAGTCTTATATAATCAAAATTGCTTGGTAAAGGAAATACAAATTCAAAGCATTTTCTACTGTGTTTCTTTGCTCCAAACTCCATTTTACACTCAGGTTAACAGGCCATTGAACCTGAGGTTGTAATATACACGTATCTCCTTCTACAAGGTTGCCACATTTTATTGTAGCAACCTTTTGCTACCACTACTACTACCACCACCACAAGTACTACTACTACTACCACCAAAGTACTACTACTACTACTACCACAAGTACTACTACTACTACTACACCACAAGTACTACTACTACTACCACCATAAGACTACTACTACTACACAAAGTATACACCACCACATACTATTACGACTCACCACCAAGATACACAAACCAAAGACTACTATACCACCACCACAAGTACACTACACACCACCACAAGTACTACCTAACCACCACAAGTACCATTACACAAGTACTACTACTACACCACAAGTACTACTACTACACACACAATATCTATACTACTCCACCACAAGACTACATACCAAAGTATACTACACCACCAAAGTACACACACCAAATTATCTACCACCACAAGTACTACTACCACCACCACAAGTACTACTATACCACGTACTATACACCAAGTACTCTCACCCAGCTACTACCCACAAAGTACTACTACCCAAGTATATACACACCACAGTAACTACTACTCACAAGTACTACTCACCAACATCACTACTACCCACACAATACTACTCACCTACTCCACCACAAGTACTACCACCAACAAGTACACTCACTACCACCACAAGTACTACTCACACCACAGTACTACACCACAAGTACTACTATACTATCCACAGTTCTACCACAAAGACACTACACTACTATAATACTACACACCACAAGTACTACACTACCACAAGTACTACTACACCACAAGTCTACTACTACCACAAAGTACTACTACTACTACCACCAAAGTACTACTACTCACCACAAGTACTACTACTACACCACAAGTACTACTACTACACACAAGTACTACTATACACCAATATCTATCACCACATCTACTACCACAAATACTACTAACCACATACTACTACCACCACAAGTACTACTATACACCACAAGTACTACTACTACCACCACAAGTACTACTACTACCACCAGTACACTACTACCACAAAGTACTACACTACCACCAAAGTACTATTACACCACCACAAGTACTACTACACACACTACCACAAGTACTACTACTACCACAAGTACTACTACTACCACAAGTACTACTACCACCACAAGTACTACTCCCACCACAAGTACTACTACAACACCAAGTACTATACTATCAACAGTACTACTACTACCACCACAAGTACTACTACTACACCACAAGTACTACTTACTACCAAAGTACTACTATACACCACAAATACTACTACTACCACAAGTACTACTACTACCACCACAAATTACTACTACTACCACAAGTACTACTACACCACCACAAGTACTACTACTACACCACAAGTACTACTACTAACAGTACTACACCACCACAAGTACTACACTACCAAGTACATACTAACAATATACTACTACACCAAACTACACACCACCACAAGTACTACTACTACACCACAAGTACTACACACCACCACAAGTACTACTACACACCACACAATACTACTACTATACCACCACAAGTACTACTACTACACTACTACACCACAAGTACTACTACTACACCACAGTATACTACTACCACCACAAGATACTACTACCACCACAAGTACTACTCACTACCACCACAAGTACTACTACTACCACCCAGACTACTACTACTACTACTACACCACAAGTACTACTACTACCACCACAAGTACTACATACCACCACAAGTACTACTACTACTACTACTACCACCCAAAGCTACTACTCACCACCACAAGACTACTACACTACTACTACCACCACAAGTACTACTACTACCACCACAAGTACTACTACTACTACTACTACACCACAAGTACTTACTACTACACAAAGTATACTACTTACACCACAAGTACTACTACTACCACCACAAGACTACTACTACTACCACAAGTACTACTACTACCACCACAAGTACTACTACCACCACAAGTACTACTACTACTACTACTACCACCACAAGTACTACTACTACCACCACAAGTACTACTACTACCACCACAAGTACTACTACTACCACCACAAGTACTACTACTACTACTACTACCACCACAAGTACTACTACTACTACTACATACACATACTACACACAAGTACTACTACTACACCACAAGTACATACTACTACCACCACAAGTACTACTACACTCACCACAAGTACTACTACCACCACAAGTACTACTACTACACCACCAACATACACACTACTACTACTACCACCACAAGTACTACTACTACACTATTACACCAAAGATCACTACTACTACTACCAACAGTACTACTACACACAAGTACTACTACCACAACAAGTACTACACTATACAAATACTACTACTACCACCAAAGTACTACTATACTACTACCTCCAAGTACTACTACTACTACCACCAATACTATACTACTACTACCACTACACTACTCTACTCCACCACAAGTACTACTACTACCACCACAAGTACTACTACTACTACTCCACTAAGTCACTACTACTACCACCACAATTTACTACTACCACAATACTACTACTACCATCCACAAGTACTACCTACCCACCACAGTACTACTACTACTACCACAAGTACTACTACTCACCACAAGTACTACTACTACACACCACAAGTACTACTACTACCACCACAAGTACTACTACTCCACCAAGTATACTACTACCACTATCCTACTTACACACCACAGTACTACTACTACCACCAAAGTACTACTACTCACCACAAGCTACTACTACACCAAAGTCTACTACACACCACAATACTACATACCACAAAGTACTACACAAGTACTACTACTACTACCACCAAGTACTACTACACCACAAATCTCTACTACCACACAATACTACACACCAAATACTACTACTACCACCACAAGTACTACTACACCACAAGTCACTACACCACAATACTACACACACCACCACAAGTACTACTACCACCACCACAAGTACTACTACTACTACCACAAGTACTACTACTACTACTACCACCACAAGTACTACTACTACTACCACCACAAGTACTACTACTACTACCACCACAAGTACTACTAATACTACTACTACCACCACAAGTACTACTAATACTACTACTACCACCACAAGTACTACTACTACTACTACTACCACCACAAGTACTACTACTACTACTACTACCACCACTACTACACTTCTACGTCTCTTTAGTATTTGTAACGGCTTAACAAAGCTCCTGGAGAGCGAAACGTTGCCACAATATAATGTCAAATTAGTTACACTTGTGTCCTTTTACCTAACATATTGTCTGTAGTTCTACCAACATTATTACAGTTCTTCAACTTCTTGGTTTTCCTAATCATTTACATCATTTAAGGACTTGTTTACCTGATTCACCTCCTGCTGGACCTCTTCTATTGACCTAAGTAGCCAATGATATTTGAAGGTTTTAATCTACGTCTCTTGGTGTCTTCAAGGAGTTAAAGTACAGTTCTAGGCCTCTTGAATAAGTTGAAGCAGAGGAGGCTATTGTTATGGGTTATCGTAGATCCCTAATTGACTGTTACTGGTGAATTACTCCCACCATACTGATGTCACTAAGTGATACTACGTGTCCAAGATATAGTCAACGTAATTCACTGTTGAGACTTTCTTGATAACAAGAAGATACTGAACGCTTAGTAAATTGGGTTTAAAGTTTATTTACAACGCGAGGGTTTGATTCAAATCATGTGACTTTGTCACCGGTTGTGAAGAATATATTAATGAGTAAGAGAGATTAAAGAAAACTTTTAATGAACAAATCCTTGGAGAAATACACCTCTCTGTATATGCTGCATAATGCCTTTTGTTAACTGAGAGATGGCAAATTAAGTAAGTGTTTGAGTTGAACCCATGGCGAGTGGGTCATAAAATTTACAGGCCAGTTTTATGACTGACTTTTCATGGTTTCGAGTCCCACTAGTTCCCTGATTTGTTTGCAGTCGTGTTATTGCGATTTTGTTATTAGAGAGAGAGAGAGAGAGAGAGAGAGAGAGAGAGAGAGAGAGAGAGAGAGAGAGAGAGAGAGAGAGAGAGAGAGAGAGAGAGAGAGAGAGAGAGAGAGAGAGAGAGAGAGAGAGAGAGAGAGAGAGAGAGAGAGAGAGAGAGAGAGAGAGAGAGAGAGAGACGGACAGACACACAAACACACAGAAACACAGACAGAGATGTCTACAAAAATCTAGATAATGTTTCTATTGTGTATAAGCTCATCAAATCTGTCTATATATTCATATAAAATACATACTGTTATAGTGAAATTTCTATTTTTACAATAAAAAATATACTGAAGATTTTTTTTAATAATTCGACATGTAATAACAAAAACCAGGATTACCTTCTCGCGTTCATAATACTGAAAAATCCTTTAATGGCAGAGATATTTGGAATTATCTACACTTACGTTAAATTAGAATAATGATTATTTATAGTAATAAAAAAATATACTAACTTTTTCATGAATAATGGTGAAGTTCATTGCATGTTCTTTGACCATTAAGTAAATAGAGGTGGTGCGTGAGGTGTAAATATTAGAGGAAAATGATTCACTGAGAGCCCCATTATGCTACTCTCTCACTCCCCTAGATGGACGCTCAAAGTATTATAATACTATATCATGAAAATAATGAAGAGTGATTTTCATGGCAAGCATATTACTCAAATTTCTCAGTAACTATGGTTAAAAAATACGAAAATTAAAAAAAAGAAATATATTTTTTCTTGTCGTTACTTTAAGTATATCATTAAGATAGTTGCCTACATATATATGCTTTTGTCTCTATAAATTACAATGATATCAGCATTATCACGAAGAATATCCGGTAGTTAGCAAGCCATTGTTTAATATATATATATATATATATATATATATATATATATATATATATATATATATATATATATATATATATATATATATATGTATATATATATATATATATGTGTGTGTGTGTGTGTGTGTGTGTGTGTGTGTGTGTGTGTGTGTGTGTGTGTGTGTACTCACCTAATTGTGGTTGCAGGGATCGAGACTCAGCTCCTGGCCCCGCCTCTTCGCTGTCTGCTACTGGGTCTCTGCTCTCCCTGCTCCATGAGCTTTATCATACCTTGTCTTAAAACTATGTATGGTTCCTGCCTCCACTATATCTTTCTCTAGACTATTCCACTTCTTGACTACTCTGTGTCCCCTTGTTTCTGTGTTCCCTCTCTGAAACATCCTGTCACTGTCTACCTTGTCAATTCCCCGCAGTATTTTGTATGTCGTTATCATGTCTCCTCTGACCCTTCGTTCCTCCAGTGTTGTTAGTCCTATTTCCCTCAATCTTTCTTCATAAGACAGACCCCTGAGTTGTGGAACTAACCTTGTCGCAAACCTTTGCACTTTCTCTAGTTTCTATACGTGCTTGACCAGGTGTGGGTTCCAGACTGGTGCTGCATATTCTAGTATGGGCCTGACGTACACGGTATACAGTGTCTTGAACGATTCCTTGTTAAGGTAACGGAACGCTAATCTAAGGTTTGCCAGACGCCCATATGCTGCCGCAGTTATCTGGTTGATGTGTGCCTCCGGAGACGTGCTTGGCGTTATACTCACTCCAAGGTCTTTCTCCTTTGCCGAGGTTTGTAGCCTTTGTCCGCCTAGCTTGTACTCTGTCAGCGGTCTTCTTTGCCCTTCTCCGATCCTCATGACTTTGCATTTGGAGGGATTGAATTCGAGAAGCCAATTGCTAGACTAGATGTCGAGCTTGTTCAAGTCTGTTTGCAGCCCTGCCTGGTCCTCTTCCGATGTGATTCTCCTCATTATTTTCACATCATCCGCGAATAGAGACACTTCTGAGTCTATCCCGTCCGTCATGTCATTTACATATACCAGGAATAACACTGGTCCTAGGACTGACCCCTGCGGTACACCGCTCGTCATAGGCGCCCACTGTGATACCTCACCACGCACCATGACCCGTTGTTGCCTCCCTTTGAGGTATTCCCTGATCCATTCCAGTGCCCTTCCTGTTATACCTGCTTGTTCTTCCAACTTCTTTACTAATCTCATGTGAGGAACTGTGTCGAAGGCCTTCCTGCAGTCCAGGAAAATGCAATCAACCCACCCTTCTCTCTCCTGCCTTACCTCTTTTACTTTATCATAGAACTCTAGGAGGTTTGTTACACAGGATTTGCCTTCCCGGAATCTGTGCTGTCTGGTGTTTATTATCCTGTTCAGCTCAAGGTGTTCCACCATTCTTTTCCTGATTATTTTCTCCAGGACTTTGCACACTATACATGTAAGTGACACTGGTCTATAGTTTAGTGCCTCTTTTCTGTCTCCTTTTTTAAAAATGAAGACTACGTTGGCCTTCTTCCATACCTCAGGTAGCTGCCCAGTTTCAAGGGATGTGTTGAATATTATGGTAAGTGGCACAATCAGTACCTCAGCTCCTTCCCGAAGAACCCACGGGGAGATATTGTCCGGACCCATCGCCTTTGAGGTATCGAGGTCACTGAGTAACTGCTTCACTTCCTCCTCAGTTGTGTGTATGCCCTCTAGCACTTGGTACATCCCTTGTTGGTGACGAACCACGTCCTGTCTACCCAGCTGCCTACCTTCCTCCATTGTGAATACTTCCTTAAACCTCAAGTTGAGCTCCTCACATACCTCTTGATCATTACTTGTGAGTTCCCCATCTTCTCTCCTCAGCCTTATCACCTGGTCCTTGACTGTTGTCTTCATTCTGATGAGACTGTACATCAGTTTCGGGTCGGACTTAACTTTCGATGCTATGTCATTTTCGTACTGTTTCTGGGCCTCCCTCCGTACTTGTGCATACTCGTTTCTAGCTCTTCTACTAATCTCTTTGTTTACTTGGGTTCTTTGCCTTCTGTACCGTTTCCATTATCTGATACTCTGAGTCTTTGCCTCCCTGCACCTTTGGTAAACCAGGGGCTCTTTCTGGCCTTCCCATTTAATCCTTTGCCTCTGGGTATAAACCGTCCTTCTGCCTCCTTGCACTTTGCCCCTACGTATTCCATCATTTCATTTATTGTCAGTCCTTCCATTTCCCTTTCCCACTGAACGTCCTGCAGGAAAATCCTCATGCCCGTGTAGTTTCCTCTTTTAAAGTCTGGTTTATCTCTATCGGTACTGTTTTCCCTCTCCACCTGTAGCTCTACAATGTACTCAAAGCTAAGCACCATATGGTCACTGGCTACCAGGGGGCTCTCGTGCGTTATGTCTTCAATATATGAGCTGTTCAGGGTGAATACAAGGTCCAGTCTTGCTGGTTCATCTCTCCTCTCTCTGGTCGTGTCCCTGACATGTTGGTGCATCAGGTTTTCCAGTACCACGTCCATCATCTTGGCTCTCCAAGTTTCTGGACCCCCACGTGGTTCATGGTTCTCCCAGTCGATCTCCCTGTGGTTGAAATCTCCCATGACCAGTAGCTTCGCTCTGCTCATGTGTGCTTTTCTTGCCACCTCCGCCAGGGTGTCCACCATCGCTCTGTTGTTCTCATCGTATTCTTCTCCTGGCCTCCTGCAGTTCTGTGGTGGGTTATACATCACTGCAATGACTATCTTATGCTCCCCAGACTGGATGGTACCTACTATGAAGTCCCGTTCTCTACCTACCTCCACTCCTACCATTTCCTTGAATCTCCAACGGTGCCTTACAAGCAGTGCGACCCCTCCTCCCCACCCTGCTCCTCCTATCTTTCCTCAGGATCTGATATCCCTGTGTGTGTGTGTAAGCGTGTTAGATAGGAGTGAATGGAGACGAATGGTTTTTGGGACATGACGATCTGTTGGAGTGTGAGCAGGGTAACATTTTGTGAAGGGATTCAGGGAAACCAGTTAATTGATTTAGTTGGACTTGAGTCCTGGAAATGGGAAGTACAATGCCTGCACTTTAAAGGAGGGTCTGAGATAGTGACAGCTGGGAGGACTATTCTCAGCTGTCGTATCTGAGCTCCTCTGCAGAGACAGTGATTATGTGTGAGTGTGGTGAAAGTGTTGAATGATGATGAAAGTATTTTCTTTTTGGGGATTTTCTTTCTTTTTGGGTCACCCTGCCTCGGTGGGAGACGGCTGACTTGTTGGAAAAAAAAAAAAAAAAAAAAAAAAAAAAATATATATATATATATATATATATATATATATATATATATATATATATATATATATATATATATATTTTGTGCCGATTAGGTAAAACTGGTCAATTAGCAAGAACTCATCTAAAATTAAGTCCTTTCTAAAATTTTATCTTATACGTTTAAATATATATTTTTTTAATTTATGTTAATGTAAAAATTTTTAATTTTGTACCAAGAGAAACTTTGAAAACCTACCTAACCTTATTACAACAAGCGCAATTTAATTTAGCCTAACCCAACTAAATATATTTTTGATACGTTAACATTAATTTAATAATAAACAAACACAATGAAATATATTTTTTTCGTTAGGTTCAGAATGATTTTGGCGAAATTATTGCATATACAAATTTTCACTTGTCTTATATGGCAAGGTGAGCGTTGCTATTTAAGCCAAAATCACAAGTTTTACCTAATCGGCACGACATATATATATATATATATATATATATATATATATATATATATATATATATACATATATGCATAATCGCAGTCAGGCGACCTTAGCAATGCAAGATAAGCCACAGGGAATGGAAATCTTTAGCTCAAGATCTTTCACACGTCTCCGTGCTTCGTCATCAGGAGCTATTGAATACTTTTACCTTTGGTGCAGGTGTAGCAACAGGTGGAGTGCAGGGAAGTTTTCTCAGAGTAGGAAGCATGGTGACGCCAATCAGTTCCTTTCTCAAGCACTCAGGGCACAGCAAAGATCCTTCATAGCAAGGGTCATTTGCTGTTGAAGTCAGAAGTGTGGAAATTCGCTTCGTCTTTGATATGTTCACGGTGGAAGCATTAATATTGATTCTAGAAAGTACCTGATGGATATTCCTGGCAACATCTCGACACAGTATCACTATAAGTTTCTTATACGGCGCCTATACTATGCCCTGTGGATGCTGTCCCCAAGAATACATAGTGTAAACAGGCATAAATCTTTCAGTCAACCTTTTCCTAAGTGAACATCGAATAACTAGCAACAAGGACGACTCAAAGTACGCCTGTGTCTCCACAGAAACTCCACTGGACATTTGATGAGTTGGAATGAGGTCAACTCATTTTCACTAAACATAATATTAGACGCCGTGTGAAGGTTGTCGCAAATCTTCTCAGGAAAAGTATAATAGAAAAAGACTAATAACCAGAAAAATAAACACTATTTTAATAGAATGAAATTTAAATAATAAATACGTAAATATGATTATAATAATCCTATATTAAGAAAAATGAAAAATGAAAAAAATATATATATATATGATTCAAAGCTAAATATTTACAGCTGTGGTCTTATCACTGAAGCAATGAATCCCTGTGATGACTCCGTGGTGGTGGTATTGTTGTTGTTGTTGCCTCGATGTTTTCCACAAATCCAACAGTTTTCCAAACTTCCACAATGTCACAAATGATGTCAGGGACTCAGTTGAAAGTTGTCCCCTAGTGACGTCCAGTTGCCTGATGTTTCTAGTGTGTACTGAGGTACTACTGGTGTAGTGCAGAATTGGTGGTGTTACTGTTTCTCAATTGGTGAGTACGCCGGCCCCCCACTCAGCCTTGAATCCGATGATCCGAGCGGACACAGAGGACTGTGAAAGAAACCACAATAATTACTCACCACTCTAGCATTAATTTACATAGTAGGCATAAGGCCTTTAAAAGAAATGGCGAAACTGTAATAATTAACTCTACCAAAAACCAAGGCAGGACATAGCAGAAGTTAATGTTGCTAAACATGAGTGAAGCTCCAAAATAATTAAAGAGTGAAGCTCTTAAACATAAAATAATGAAGATACGAGCAGCCGTGAAGTACTTACAGTGAGATCGAGCGTGATCAGTCAAGTGATTTCAACCTGTGGCCGGAGCCCAGCATTACACCTCTCACCGGGTAAAAGGGGGGTATAGCAGCAGCGAGACACTCACCCCACCTTAACAAGCAAACTACCATTCAACCATCACTCTACATACCTTCACACTTTCATCACTCCTATCTATGGACTTTTCCCTCACACTCCCCCATACCAAGACTGCTAGTCAAGGAATAGAAGTAGAAATTATGAGGTAAAAGTCCCCAAAAAAATGAAAGTCGCATAAGTACAAATATTCTACTGACTGTCACGACTTAACCAGTCAGAGAAATAATTAGATGAACCACTGATATACACAATATGAAACTTAAAAGCCTGGAGTGCCAATGTCCACCTCAAGAGGCGACTGTTGGTTCCCTTAAAAGTTTCTAGGTATACCAATGGTTTATGGTCTGTTTCTAGAATGAATTCTTTCCCCAGTAAATATAACTTAAGTTTGGAGATACCCCACACAAGGGCTAAGCATTCCTTTTCAATGGTTGAGTATCTAGTTTCTGCCGGTAGAAGCTTCCGACTCAGGAAACATACAGGGAAAGGGGTACCGTCATGATACTGCAATAATACGGCACCTAAACCTGTATTGGAGGCATCAGTTCTCAAGCAAAAAGGTTTGCTAATATCTGGAATCTTTAGTATCGGGCCTTTAGAGAATATTTCTTTAAGTTCATTAAACTTTTCTCGAGCTATGTCGGAAAGTTCAAGAGGCTCCCTCACAAACTTCTTAAGGTAGTCCGATAAACTTCCGGTGAGGTTAGTAATATTGGGGATAAATTTAGCATAGAAATTAACAGAACCGAGGAAGCTACGCATGAGTTTCTTCGTTCTTGGGAATTTAAACTCTGTTAAGGCTTTGATTTTCTGGGGGAGAGGTTGCAAGGAGTTATCTGCTAGAACAAAGCCCAGATATCTAATCTGGTTGTATCCCAGAAAGCACTTCTTTGGTTTTGCAGTGAGGCCATGTGCACGTAACCTGCGCAAGACTGACGTTAAAGTCTGGATGTGTTCATCCCAAGTGGATGTCATGACGTAAATATTGTCAAAATAAACGGACACGTTAGGCATATCACCCAGAACTTTCTTCATCAGTCTTACGTAGGTAGCACAGGCTGTTACGAGACCAAAAGGCATTGTCCTATATTGCATGAGACCTTGGTGGGTAGGAAAGGCGGTGTACTGTTTGGATGAAGGGTCTAACTTAACTTGATGATATGCTTGTGCGATATCAATTTCTGTAAAGAAAGTGGCATCATAAAACTTATGGAGGTCGTTATCTATGATAGGCATAGGTTCAGCATCCCACCGAGTGATAGCATTCAGTCCTCTAAAATCGATAGCAAGTCTATAGGAATTATCTTCTTTCTTAACCATGACCACTGGTGAACAATATGAAGAAACTGAAGGTTCTATGATGTTAAGTTTTAATAATCTGTCTACTTCTCGGTCGAATGCCTCCCTAAGATGAACTGGCACAGGGTATAATTTGCGTTTGATGGGAGTGTCTGTGACTAAGTTAATCTTATGGATGTCAGTAAAGACATCTGAAAAAGCCTTTACACATTTAAGGAGATCATGTTTCTTGCCTCTGTCCAATGAATCAATAATATTTAAATTAGTAGGAACTGAGGGTTCTAGAGTTACAACATCAGGCAGTTCCTCATCTTCTACCTCAGATGTGTCAATAACACACACATTGCACTCCTCCGGGATTGACTCATGTTTATGAGGAAAAACAACATCAAAAGTATTCAGACAATTTACAGTGTTTCTTCTGTAATACTTCTTAAGAATGTTTATATGATACAGCTTAGGCTTCCCCTTGACTTCAATGAGGTAATCAACCTTCCCACAAATCTTTAGTACTTTGTAAGGGCCTTTCCAGGCCACTAATAATTTATTTGCTTTTATTAATAAAAGTACCAGAACTTCATCCCCTACATTAAAACTTCTCCTCTGACTCTTTGCATCAAAATAGGTTTTATATTGGTTCATGGACAAAGTTAAGTTTTGAGAAACAAAGTCAGAGGTCTCCTCCAGTTTAGATCTTAAGTCAAGGAGAAACTGATAAGAAGACTGAACCTCAGCACTTCCTTCTTCATTAGTCCATAAGTCATGAAGGATTGATAGTGGACCTCTGGCCTGTCTACCATAGAGAAGTTCAAAGGGTGAGAACTCTAATGAATCACTGGGAACTTCCCTCATGGCAAACAATGCACAGGGTAGGTAACGATGCCACTCCTTAGGTTTAAGGGAGCAAAGTTTCCTTAAAATGGACTTTAGGATGGAGTACTGTCCTTCAATCCTCCCATTACAGCTGGGATGATATGGGGTGGTGAAAAGAGGTTTCACCCCCAGAAGTTGATAAAGATGTTGCATAAGTTCGGAGGTGAACTGCGTCCCCCGGTCTGACAAAATCTCTCTGGGGATACCCACCCGTGAAAAGATGGACAAAAGGGCTTCAGCTACCTCTATAGTAGTAATTGACTTCAAGGGTACAGCCTCCGGAAAACTGGAAGCATAATCCACTAATGTAAGAATATATCTATGTCCCCCAGATGAAAGTGGTGATAAGGGACCAACAATGTCAATGGCTACTCTCTCAAAGGGTACTGTAAAAATAGGCATTTTGACCATAGGTACTCGCCGGGTACCTCGGGAGGATGACAGTTGGCAAACCTTACAAGATCTACAATATAAAGTAATATCTGAGGACATTCTCGGCCAAAAATAGGTGTCCTTAATTTTATTTAAGGTCTTACGGTGAGAGAAATGTCCAGCCACTGGTAGATCATGGGCCATTTTAAGAATGGTCTCCCTGCACTGGCTTAGGACAACTAGAGTGGAGTAGGCTATATCGTCTGAATGAGGCTTAAATACCGATTTGTATAAAATACCTCTAATGTATTCAAATTTGTATGAAAAGTCTTTCCTTTGAATAACCCTATTTTTACTAGCTGAATCATGGCAATTCTGGGGAGAAGGGCAATTAAGTTGTAACTTGACAAAGTCATCCTTAGATATTTCCAAAGGTTTTAGGTCAGGAAAAATCAAAGGATGAATAGCAGGAGAAGCTAGTGTTTTGCTCTGTGTCCTAGTTAATACCTGGATAGATTCAGAGACAATATCATCACTTTCATCTAAAGAGTTACCAGGTGATCCTGCTACCTCGCTATCGAGAGCATCATCATCTGTTCCTGCAGCCTCGGGAGCAGAATTAGAGAGGGTTTTTCTGAGTTTAAAGGAAGAGGAGCTGAAACACTTACGTCCCATGTTGGTAGTGAAAGGTCCCCCTCTGAAGGGAGAACGGCACCTTTTACATTACCAATAAGTACTGAACATGAGGTGATGGGGGCGAGTACGGCTTCGGACCACCCTGTAAACCATTTAGACCTAATGTAACAGCGGATGGTTGGGAATGTGTCCGATCGGCCCAAGTAGTCTGTAAGAATAGTGGAGGCATGAGTGGGTTTGAGATTAGGGAACAGTTTATCAGATATGACAATACATGTGCATCCTGTGTCTCTTAATATCGTAGATACATTAAGACCATTAACTGTCCCTGAACAGAAGGGTGCTCGTTCATTACAGTCTTTGAAACACCTACCAACTTGTTGAACTTTCTTCGAAGGGCAATCGGGGCGTTTATGCCCTTTCATACCACACAAGTGACACACTGGGATAAATGATGTTGGTTTACTTTCTACCAGAGGTTTAGTCTTCCTCACATCCGGTGATACTTTGCCTTTCGGATCGATCCCTTCAGGTCCTTATAGGAATTATGGGCTTCCGCATACAAGTCAGCAGCCTCAGCAACTTCCGCAGCCGTAATCAGATTACGTTCTCTAATGAAGGTTCGTATCTGGTGGGGCAGAGCCGTCAGGAACTGGTCGGCAACCATGAAATCTCTAAGAGATTCATAAGTGTGATCAATTCCTGCACTGTCTATCCAAAAATCAAACAACCGAAAGAGAGTAATCTTTAACTGCTGGAAATTCTGACCGTGTTGTAATGCGGCATACCTGAAATTCTTCCTATAAGAGTTAGTTGTTTTCTGGTAGGCCTTAAGAATTGCCTTCTTCAACAGATTATAGTCACAAATGATATCATGTGACAAAGTTGCATAAATGTTCAAAGCTGTCCCTGAGAATAACATACCCAGCCTAGTAGCCCAAGAATCAAATGGCCATTCACAAAGGGCAGCTGTATTTTCAAATCTGATAATATAAGAAGTTGTGTCTTCTCCCTCTGTGAAGGGTGGTAAGTTGGGGGTGGGGGTATATGAAGGAGTGGGACGCTCCACTACGCCCTCATTTAATTTCTGCTGGGTAAGACCTAGTTTCTTATTCTCTAATTCTAGACGAGCTTTCTCTACTTCACGATCTTTCTCTTTTTATCTTTCCTCATGTTCTCTAGCTTTTGCTCTTTCCTCTAATTCTTGCTCTAGAGTGCGTGCATCACGTTCTCTAGCTTGTTGTTCCCGTATTTGTGCTCTTTCTTCACGATCTTTTGCTCTTTCTTCACGATCAAGCCTATCACGTTCTTTTTTTTCTAGTTCTCTTTCTAACTGTCTCTCTTGTCTTTCTCTTTCAATTTTTTCTTTCTCCTTTCTCTCTTCTCTCTCAATTCTCTCTCTCTCCTTTTTCTCTTCTCTTTCAATTCTCTCTCTCTCCTTTATCTCTTCTTGTTCCCTTTCTAACTGTCTCTCTTGTCTTTCTCGATCTATTTCTAACTGTCTCTCTTGTTTCTCTCTTTCAATTTCATTCTTTTTTTCCTGAATCTTAGTAGTTATGAAAGATTCTAAAGTTTTCCCCGTAATACCTAGCTTCATCCCAGCATTCATCCAGAACTGGTATTCCTCCATACTAACCGGGATAACTTAACTTACTGGGTGAATGAAACAGATATAATAGAAAACGGAGGGTTCAAATCCTGCTCCGCTACAACTGAACACACAAAACCGGAGGGTTCAATCCCTACTTCGATGTATACAGTATAAATTTGACCGGAGGGTTCTATACCAGCTCCGACCAACCAGTAAGGAGAATGGGATCACTTGACCATCCACTCTTCCCACTATAATCAAGAGTGTCATATGACAGTTCCCTTGATATAACATACAAGAACTCAATGAAGAAGATTTATCACTGGAAAATCTCGGATCCCTAGAGTCTATTCCTAAAATAATCTTCAAGCTCAAAACAAAGGTGGCAGAAGTAACTAGCACATCCTGCCTTGACTTTACTAACATAAACACAGAGTAATTAACAATCACTAAATCCTTTAAATACCTTAACTGTAGTCCTACTATAGTAAATGAATACTTATGAAGGGTGGCAACCGTCTGTGGTGTGGAGCGGTGGAGGTTACACTGCGTCACTGTTGGCGGAGTTCCAAATACTGTAGCGCCGGCTCTGCCCGAGTAGCATCGAATTTTGTTCGAGGCGTCGAAGCTTTGAGTCGAATCCTGGCAAGGTCGCCACTTGTGAAGGTTGTCGCCAATCTTCTCAGGAAAAGTATAATAGAAAAAGACTAATAACCAGAAAAATAAACACTATTTTAATAGAATGAAATTTAAATAATAAATACGTAAATATGATTATAATAATCCTATATTAAGAAAAATGAAAAATGAAAACAAAAAATATATATATGATTCAAAGCTAAATATTTACAGCTGTGGTCTTAACACTGAAGCAATGAATCCCTGTGATGACTCCGTGGTGGTGGTATTGTTGTTGTTGTTGCCTCGATGTTTTCCACAAATCCAACAGTTTTCCAAACTTCCACAATGTCACAAATGATGTCAGGGACTCAGTTGAAAGTTGTTCCCTAGTGACGTCCAGTTGCCTGATGTTTCTAGTGTGTACTGAGGTACTACTGGTGTAGTGCAGAATTGGTGGTGTTACTGTTTCTCAATTGGTGAGTACGCCGGCCCCCCACTCAGCCTTGAATCCGATGATCCGAGCGGACACAGAGGACTGTGAAAGAAACCACAATAATTACTCACCACTCTAGCATTAATTTACATAGTAGGCATAAGGCCTTTAAAAGAAATGGCGAAACTGTAATAATTAACTCTACCAAAAACCCAGGCAGGACATAGCAGAAGTGAATGTTGTTAAACATGAGTGAAGCTCCAAAATAATTAAAGAGTGAAGCTCTTAAACATAAAATAATGAAGATACGAGCAGCCGTGAAGTACTTACAGTGAGATCGAGCGTGGTCAGTCGAGTGATTTCAACCGGTGGCCGGAGCCCAGCATTACACCTCTCACCGGGTAAAAAGGGGGGGGGTATAGCAGCAGCGAGACACTCACCCCCACCTTAACAAGCAAACTACCATTCAACCATCACTCTACATACCTTCACACTTTCATCACTCCTATCTATGGACTTTTCCCTCACACGCCGACGATGTCTAGAAGCGCCTTTCTATACACCGTCACCGACACTGAAGAACACAACACTGGATGATGCAAAATTTCGGCATATATGATACCCAACCAGGCAAAGACCATCCTACCTCACAAGACAGGAATCATATGACCTCATTGTCTGCCTGACCTCATCTCAAATATGTCTTAAATGCATTTTTTAAGTGTATGTTGCATACACACTCCACTTTTTGCCTACTAATGCTGTTACTTTCTGTATCTGTGTGTTAGAAGTGATCTACATCTCGGGACATAAGAGTTTTATGATGAAAATCCACTAATGTTTGCTCATGTGTGTTTTAAAATCAAGTACAGTCCTTGCTTTATCACTATGTCCTTTACCAAAGTAAGCTCAATTCTTGTCATGGATATTGTCAATGTCTTGGCTGAAGAATTTCCATGGCCAAGCCTCACTGTCAGCAATGCATAACAAAACTCTTCCCAATTCGTTTAATTAAAACTTCCTAATGTTAAGTAGCTCTTTCTGACAGTCTTGTAAGCCTCAACACCATCTAAAACGTGACCCCTGGTGTCCAGTGACTCAAGCTTCAGCAAGCTTATCTTAATGGTTAGTCCAGGAATCTGAAATCAGAAACCGGCTTTTTATGGTTAAAAACAATGACGTTGGTAACTTTTTCATTAAATCTCTGATTCGGAGAATTTACAAAATATATGAACATAAAATCTTGATCACATATATACACAACCAGATATTGATCACATATGTACCACATGATCCTGATCACATACATCACCAGATCTTGTCACATATACACCACCTGATCTTGATCATGTAAATGCACCACCTGATCTTGATCATGTAAATGCACCACCTAATCTTGATTATGTAAATTCACCACCTGATCTTGATCATGTAAATGCACCACCTAATCTTGATTATGTAAATTCACCACCTGATCTTGATCATGTAAATGCACCACCTAATCTTGATCATGTAAATGCACCACCTGAACTTGATCATGTAAATGCACCACCTAATCTTGATCATGTAAATTCACCACCTAATCTTGTTCATGTAAATGAACCACCTACTCTTGATCATGTAAATGCACCACCTAATCTTGATCATGTAAATTCACCACCTAATCTTGTTCATGTAAATGAACCACCTACTCTTGATCATGTAAATGCACCACCTAATCTTGATCATGTAAATTCACCACCTAATCTTGTTCATGTAAATGAACCACCTACTCTTGATCATGTAAATGCACCACCTAATCTTGATCATGTAAATGCACCACCTAATCTTGATCATGTAAATGCACCACCTAATCTTGATCATGTAAATGCACCACCTGATCTTGATCATGTAAATGCACCACCTGATCTTGATCATGTAAATGCACCACCTGATCTTGATCATGTAAATGCACCACCTGATCTTGATCCCACGAACGTGTAACCTCGCAACTCTTAATGGCACAAATAAACAATGAAGTCATTTCCGCGAGAAATGTTTTTATGTTTCTGAAAAGTTTATACGACCAGACCCGAGGATACCCGGGCTTCAGTCTGCGGGTTTCCTGCGTTCTTATATCCCGGGGTCAAAAGAGGGTAACCCAGGATGATGGCAGAACCTACAAAATCGTTTTATGCCTCTGTTCTCAGCATTGTTCTATTCCCTGACCTCTCTAATGCTGAAGAAATATTTCCCAGCATATCTGGGACTCATCTAAATTTTCAACTTTCAGGTGAGCCCAGGCACTGGTCTTTGCGTCCTCTAGATTTTACCTCTTAGCTCTGTGACTATGTAACTGCTAACAATTTATTGACTTGCTTGAGAGCGGCAAAAAGAGTAGGGAAATAGAATTAGCATTAAAATGAGAGTCGTAGTGGGAAGTTCACTATTGCTCTGAGACAATTACAAGAGCAGCAGAGTGAACATGAGGGCAGAAGAGAGTGCATTAGAAAACTGACCTTAAAGTTAGATCACCCCAAAAAAATACTGTAGTTAAAATAAGAATTTATATCATGTTTTGCTGAAGAGATATTACCCTCTCTGATAGTGACCGACGTGTGTACTAGTAACCTTTACGAGTCAGAGGAGCCACAAAGATTTTCTGTAAATCCTGAAGGCCAGTTTTACAAGACTCACTGAGGTATACACCCTTGTCCAGAGGATTTATTGATATGGAAATTCTTGAGCGAAGAATATCGAGAAGAATTTTTTGAGTAGAAACTGAGGGTAAGGTAACAGTGATCGGTGGTCGAGATAGAGGGGTAGAAATGGATGATATTTTTAATTAATCAGTATTTTTGAAGAATTACATAGGGTTGGCAGAGATTTCACAGTATATATATATATATATATATATATATATATATATATATATATATATGCGGAATGCCAGCGGAATGCCAGCCACACACCGGTCCCACACCACATATGGGGGTCGGGTGGGCTAGGACCGGTCCCACACCACATATGGGGGTCGGGTGGGCTAGGACCGGTCCCACACCACATATGGGGTCGGGTGGGCTAGGACCGGTCCCACACCACATATGGGGTCGGGTGGGATAGGACCGGTCCCACACCACATATGGGGGTCGGGTGGGCTAGGACCGGTCCCACACCACATATGGGGGTCGGGTGGGCTAGGACCGGTCCCACACCACATATGGGGGTCGGGTGGGATAGGACCGGTCCCACACCACATATGGGGGTCGGGTGGTCTAGGACCGGTCCCACACCACATATGGGGGTCGGTTGGGCTAGGACCGGTCCCACACCACATATAGGGGTCGGGTGGGCTAAGACCAGTCCCACACCACATATGGGGTCGGGTGGGATAGGACCGGTCCACACCACATATGGGGGTCGGGTGGGCTAGGACCGGTCCCACACCACATATGGGGGTCGGGTGGGCTAGGACCGGTCCCACACCACATATGGGGGTCGGGTGGGCTAGGACCGGTCCCACACCACATATGGGGTTGGTTGGGCTAGGACCGGTCCCACACCACATATGGGGGTCGGGTGGGCTAGGACCGGTCCCACACCACATATGGGGGTCGGGTGGGCTAGGACCGGTCCCACACCACATATGGGGGTCGGGTGGGCTAGGACCGGTCCCACACCACATATGGGGGTCGGGTGGGCTAGGACCGGTCCCACACCACATATGGGGTTGGTTGGGCTAGGACCGGTCCCACACCACATATGGGGGTCGGGTGGGCTAGGACCGGTCCCACACCACATATGGGGGTCGGGTGGGCTAGGACCGGTCCCACACCACATATGGGGGTCGGGTGGGCTAGGACCGGTCCCACACCACATATGGGGTCGGGTGGGCTAGGACCGGTCCCACACCACATATGGGGTCGGGTGGTCTAGGACCGGTCCACACCACATATAGGGGTCGGTTGGGCTAGGACCGGTCCCACACCACATATAGGGGTCGGGTGGGCTAGGACCAGTCCCACACCACATATGGGGTCGGGTGGGCTAGGACCGGTCCCACACCACATATGGGGGTCGGGTGGGCTAGGACCTGTCCCACACCACATATGGGGGTCGGGTGGGCTAGGACCGGTCCCACACCACATATGGGGGTCGGGTGGGCTAGGACCGGTCCCACACCACATATGGGGGTCGGTTGGGCTAGGACCGGTCCCACACCACATATGGGGGTCGGGTGGGCTAGGACCGGTCCCACACCACATATGGGGGTCGGGTGGGCTAGGACCGGTCCCACCCAACATATGGGGGTCGGTTGGGCTAGCCTTACAGTTTGCGGAAGTATGAGGTAGAGTAACTAGGAGATAGTTAATATCCAGCCCTAAGCTTCTAACTGCTGGGAACAGGTCATGTGACATAAGAAGTTACATTACAATAGTGGATTATCCACGTACAGAATGTAGCTCTTGTGTACAACCTTCTAATTAATAAAACAGAAAGAGTAAATGCTCTCATTTTGTCAGGAGACAATACCCGATATCACAGAACCTTCTAATATATTCAGGAAATACTCTCAGTGTCAGTTAATATGCCTGTATCATCTCTCTTATTTAGATCTTTTTCTTATAATAACCAGACAATTCCTAATTTGTACTTGTTAATGCCACTACTATTATCATTATCATATTACTAACAGCCTAATTCAGTAAACCACTAAACTAGTTGCAATCACCATGTTGCAGTCAACTACGTGTACCTTGTGCCGCAGTATCTAGACGTGTTAGGACCTCCATAGATCTCTGTTTGTCTCTGTTTTTTGGGCTATCTCAGGATACTCACACATGCGCACCCATACCTAAATGAATCCCCATGACTACTTCCTTAATACTAATGTTATAGCACTCAGGTTGCAGTCTGTATTGCAGCCCACTACCCAGAGTATCAGTAACCTTACGATACCTGTATGCACTAGTAGCTGGGTGGGTTGTACATTATGTCGACAGTCACGGCAGACCTAACATATTATATATCGACGTTCGTGACGGACTTAACAGGATGTTATATAATATATGGATGTTCACGAGAGGTGTTCCATGATGTTCGGTTTGCAGACTCTGGTCGAACATAACCAAAACATCACGAGACCTCCTTGCATAATGAGAAATCTTGCGCTTTTGTAGGGCATTTAGATATGGTCCAGCAAAATAGAATGATTTGGAGGGTGTATAAATCTGTAGTGTAGGGAAGGTGGGGTAGGGGTCGTACTAGGAAAGGATGGTGGGAGAGACTGAAGGGGTTTTCATGTGCAAGGTGCTTGGACATACTGCAGGCATTTGTGAGAGTGTTAGATAAGAATATGTGGAGATCAATGGTCTTGAGGACCTGAAGAACTGTTGAAGTGTTTTGTGAAGGGATTCGGGGAAACCGATTAGCCTGACTTGAGTCCTGGAATTGAGAAGTAGTGTCGGCACTCTAAAGAAGGAGTCAGGATATTTGCATTGTATTTTTGTCAATGTATTTTGTCTTTAAATAAAATCAATATAAAATATAGGGGGTGGTAGGAGAAAATTTTCACACAGCTTCAGGGAGAACCTCAAGTTTTCCCTGAAGTAAGTTTATTCTTTTCTCTGAGGATGAGGCTCCCCAGGACAGTTCCAGAGGTGGTACCTCCCTATTTTTATTAAATATCTATCTATCTATCTATCTATCTATCTATCTATCTATCTATCTATCTATCTATATATATATATATATATATATATATATATATATATATATATATATATATATATATATATATATATATATATATAGAACAAGCCACGGAGGATGGAAATCTTTAGCTCAAGGTCCTTTGCATTGCAACGCTTCGTCAGGAACTATGCAGTTTTGCAGGACCTGCAACATATATTCTCTGAGAGGCCACTGTCGGCCCCTACCGCAGCAACGGTGAGAAGTTTTTGTCTTTTCAAGTAAGAACCTGTGGTGAAGCTTGTATATGTGGGCGACCACAGACGACCCACCAACAGAAACCCACGACCCATCACCCAGAAACCCACGACCCATCACCCAGAAACCCACGACCCATCACCCAGAAACACACGACCCATCACCCAGAAACCCACGACCCATCACCCAGAAACCCACGACCCATCACCCAGAAACCCACGACCCATCACCCAGAAACCCACGACCCATCACCCAGAAACCGCCTGTAACCAACGAGAAGTGATGGGTTAAGGGACGAACCACACAACACTTACGTCGTAAGATTAAATTACGGAGATGCTGACCAACACCGGCAGCATCTTGGCAAGATGACTGGCGTGACTCATCACACTCTCTACAACACCATTCTACACTATCCTTTCTCTCTCTCTCTCTCTCTCTCTCTCTCTCTCTCTCTCTCTCTCTCTCTCTCTCTCTCTCTCTCTCTCTCTCTCTCTCTCTCTCTCTCTCTCTCTCTCTCTCTCTCTCTCTCTCTCACATGCACGCACTTACACAATACTATATATTCCAGGTTCCCCGACTCCCTGTCTCAATTAATATTTATGTATCACTTTCCTATTTATCCCTACAAGTGTTGTTATTTGTTTTCTTGTTTAATTATTGGAGACCCATATTTATCTAGTTTAAAATTAAGCGTTCACCCCAAACCTGCAGTTTTACTTGCCTTCCCTAAATTGATGACGTCAGTTTAACAATAGTTGATTCCACTGTGTGGGGAATTCCATGGAGTTTCCTATTTTGTGACCTGCCTAAACATTTTATTGGATTACTTTTAATTCTGCAATGTTAACATGTTTTTTTTCTCCCTTACTTGATAACTGTTTAACCAGAGTAATATTGATGAAGAATTAGACACATGAACAACATCTGGGTGTATTTACATGTAGACGTTTGGCTCTATCATTACAATACATTGAAATGATGTGAAGACTGTAGAAATATATACAGTAGAGAGTGGAAGTCGAGGTAATGAGTCCCTCGGCCTAGGAGCAGGTGACGAGCACTGCAGTCTTGTCGTGCTCCATGCTAGGTGTCGTTTCGTCGCCCACGAAATTACGCCAGATGAGAGATACTCTGAACTCTGACCTTAAACGATTATTATAACCACTTTCATTTATGCCTAGGACCAGTCATTTCTCTTTACTGTTCGTCATTTATGTCTAGGATGTGTCATTTATGTCTATGATATGTCATTTATGTCTAGGATGTGTCATTTATGTCTACGATGAGTCATTTATCCCAAGGATGCGTCATTTATCCCAAGGATGCTTCATTTATGCCAAGGATGCGTCATTTATGCCAAGGATGCTTCATTTATCCCAAGGATGCGTCATTTATCCCAAGGATGCGTCATTTATGCCAAGGATGCGTCATTTATGCCAAAGATCCTTGGAACAAGGTTGGCAGTGCTTCACTCACCGTACCACACTGGTACAATAAACTACAGGTATCCCAAAGATTCATCATTTATCCCAAACATGCGTCATTTATTCCTAAGATGTGTCATTTATCTTTATGATGCGTCACTTATCTTTAGGTTGCGTCATTTATGCCTACGATGCACCATTTATTTCTATATTGCATCATGTGATTATGAGAGGTGGAGGTAGGAGAGGTGAGGGATCAGGATGAAGCACTGTGCAAGGCTCTCTACCTTGTACACAAGTCTCTCATGGCAGGGAGAAAAGTTTCCGTAAAAGTGTTTGTTATATCCTGATCGTAGAATACATAAATAACGCTCACATAGGAGACTAAAACTTACGACGACGTTTCGACCATTAACTAGCCACACAGAAGCACGAAGGAAAGGCAGCCAGAATTTATGCGAGACGGGAGAGACGGATGGGAGTAGTGGAACGAGGGGAAGGAATAGTATAAAAGTGATAGTAGTAGTAGGAGGGGTAGTGACTCACGAAATCGTAATGACACGATTACAAACAAACCATACCACGGGTGGGATTCAAACCCGCGGTCAGAGAGTCTCAAAACTCCAGTGGTGCCTATGCTAACCTTCCTATGGTGTACAAATATACCTAGTTGGATTAATCTTATTGAAGCTAGCTGGCCCAGTGGCTTACGCGACGGTCTGGAGTTTTGAGGCTCTCTGACCGCGGGTTCGAACCCCACCCGTGGTATGGTTTAGGAGGGGTAGTAGTAGCAATGGTGGTAATGACAGTGGTGGACCACAAAATATTAGTACTTGAGTTTTTAGGGTGAGAGTAAAAACATTAAATCCTAATTTACGAAGGTCGCCGCCACTATCTTTGACGGTATCGCGACACAGACGCCACTAGCGGCATGTCTAAAGATAAATAAACCAGTGGGTTAATAAAACATGTGAGCAAATACAAGGACATATTTATTGTAGAACTTTTCGATCCTGTCTAAATAAACCACTTTGTCGTTATCATTTACCAAGAATAATTCATAAATAAACCAGTTAGAATAAGTGTGTCTCTCAAGCTACTCGTGAATTTATAACAATGCGAGGAAGCTGGGAAGCTGGGATCACTCCCTGTGAGACTAGTCGAGGGAAGCTGGGATCACTCCCTGTGAGACTAGGCTCCATAATAATAAGCTCATTCTTCCAATTTATTTAATAATAATTGATATGAGTTTACTTTTACTAATAAATTGTATGTGAAAACGGCTGCACAATATTTAATTAAACTTGTTTTTATTAGTTGTAAAAAGATCTTTTGACGTCATCCTGTGACTTAGAGAAGATTATAATAATGGCCGTAACAATATGATTAACTAGCAAATAGTCAATGGTCTTCTTCATGTGGGTTATTTGTATATTGTTCCAGTGCCTTTTTTTTTATGACTGACTATTCTGAAGAAAAAAAACTCTGTAAATTCATTGTTTCCGGTAAGAAGGTAAATATTTCCAAGAATCAAGCCACTCTATGTGAAAACTTGAGTTTTATAACTTTAGACGTTATTTTATCAACAAAATAATTTTCTGAGACTTAAAGTTAAGCTGATAAATTACTAATGCGTTTGTCTTCCATGTCTGCCAGTCGAAGAAAGTTACGCATTCTTAATATACTGAAGCACTGTCTTCATGAGCCATATGCTAGATCAATAGGAATTTTGTATTCCCGCTCACTTGAGCTCATGCGTTGCCGATACCCGAATGTTAACCTAGAACCAACAAACACAGCAGACAGGCACCAACAAACACAGCAGACAGGCACCAACAAACACAGCAGACAGGCACCATCAAACACAGCAGACAGGCACCAACAAACACAGCAGACAGGCACCAACAAACACAGCAGACAGGCACCATCAAACACAGCAGACAGGCACCATCAAACACAGCAGACAGGAACCAACAAACACAGCAGACAGGCACCAACAAACACAGCAGACAGGCACCAACAAACACAGCAGACAGGCACCATCAAACACAGCAGACAGGCACCAACAAACACAGCAGACAGGCACCATCAAACACAGCAGACAGGCACCAACAAACACAGCAGACAGGCACCAACAAACACAGCAGACAGACACCAAGAAACACAGCAGACAGGCACCAACAAACACAGCAGACAGACACCAACAAACACAGCAGACAGGCACCATCAAACACAGCAGACAGGCACCATCAAACACAGCAGACAGGAACCATCAAACACAGCAGACAGGAACCAACAAACACAGCAGACAGGCACCAACAAACACAGCAGACAGGCACCAACAAACACAGCAGACAGGCACCAACAAACACAGCAGACAGGCACCATCAAACACAGCAGACAGGCACCATCAAACACAGCAGACAGGAACCAACAAACACAGCAGACAGGCACCAACAAACACAGCAGACAGGCACCAACAAACACAGCAGACAGACACCAACAAACACAGCAGACAGACACCAACAAACACAGCAGACAGACACCAAGAAACACAGCAGACAGGCACCAAGAAAAACAGAAGACAGGCACCAAGAAACACAGCAGACAGGCACCAACAAACACAGCAGACAGGCACCAACAAACACAGCAGACAGACACCAACAAACACAGCAGACAGACACCAAGAAACACAGCAGACAGACACCAAGAAACACAGCAGACAGGCACCAACAAACACAGCAGACAGGCACCAACAAACACAGCAGACAGGCACCAACAAACACAGCAGACAGACCAACAACACACGCCCATTCCACAGCAGCAACCAACAAAACAGCAGACAGGCACCAACAAACACAGCAGACAGACACCAAGAACACAGCAGACAGGCACAACAAACAAGCAGACAGAACCAACACACTCAGACAGGCAATATTTGAACTAGGAATTATATAACAAGTAAAGAACCGGATAAAACATAGAATGATCAACAACACAGCGTCAGACAGCGCAAAATTTCCAAATTTCATAGAAAAGTTTTGGGAATTAGAGTTATATAAAAAAAGGAACAGGAAAACAAAATATACAACCGACGCCTCGCCGCTCCATGAATTATATTTCCGAATTGTTTACCTGGCTATGTGTGAATAACTGAGGAATGGATCTGTATTCGAACCGCGGAACATGTATAAGGCAAGTCCAAACCACTGCAACTAGTCAACCACGGAGTCTACAATAGGATGATTTTAAAACTAGCACAACTCTAACTTGGTTGTTTCAGTGGCACAAACTGTGACTAATGTTTTATTCCACAGCACCAGAAGCTGTCTTGGTACTTCTGTTCTCTTACCTAACTAAGCAATATGATCTTCAAACTCATAATAAGTCGTAATGAACAACTGTGAATGAACAGATGGAAGAATGAAAGCGACTCAGACTGTGAGTCATGCAAAACGACTGACATGGTTGTATCAGTAGCACTAACATGTATGACCTTACTCTCTCATTCCACAACCCTGGAAACTATCCTACTATATCTACTCTTACTTTCCACCATGAGGCGGACCAAAGCAGCGTGGGTTCGACTCCTTGGCTAATCGCAGTAGTGTTGTTATTGATCAATACCACTTGTTCGTAAGTACATAATATATATATATATATATATATATATATATATATATATATATATATATATATATATATATATATATATATATATATATATATATATATATATATATATATATATATATATATATATATTATATATATATATATATATATATATATATATTATATATATATATATATATATATATATATATATATATATATATATATATATATATATATATATATATATATGTATATACATATGGTGAAATGATGATGTAAGGAGAGTAGTAAGAGAAAAAGTTAGCATATGAGAGTTTTTACAAAGTAGAAGTGATGCAAAGAGAGAGGAGTATATGGAGAAAAAAAAGAGAGGTTAAGAGAGTGGTGAAGCAATGTAAAAAGAGAACAAATGAGAGAGTGGGTGAGATGTTATCAACAAATTTGGTTGAAAATAAGAAAAAGTTTTGGAGTGAGATTAATAAGTTGAAGAAGCCTAGGGAACGATTGGATTTGATAGTTAAAAATAGGAGATTAGAGTTATTAAACGGAGAGTTAGAGGTATCGGGAAGATGGAGGGAATATTTTGAGGATTTGTTAAATGTTGATGAAGACAGGGAAGCTGTGATTTAGTGTATAGGGCAAGGAGGAATAACATCTTATAGGAGTGAGGAAGAGCCAGTTGAAAGGGGTAAACCAGCTGGAATTGATGGAATAAAGACAGAAATGTTGAAAGCAGGAGGGGATATAATTTTCTTGTGGTTAGTGTTTTTATTTAATAGATGCATGGAAGAGGGTAAGGTACCTAGGGAATGGCAGAGAGAATGCATAGTTGCTTTGTATAAAGGTAAAAGGGACAAAAGAGAGTGCAAAAATTATAGGGAAATAAGTCTGTTGAGTGTACCTGGTAACGTAAGACCGAGAGCAGGATAGCAGATGAACAAGGAGGCTTTAGGAAGGATAAGGGGTGTGTAGACTAAGTGTTAACAGTGAAACATATAGGCGAACAGTATTTAGATAAGGGTAATGAGGTTTGTGTGGCATTTATGGATTTGGAAAAGGCGTATAATAGAGTGGATAGGGAGGCAATGTTGCAGATGTTGCAAATGTATGGAACAGGACATAAGAACATAAGAAAGTAGGAACACTGCAGCAGGCCTGTTGGCCCATACTAGGCACGTCCTTCACAATCCATCCCACTAACAGAATAATTGCCCAACCTAATTTTCAATTCTATCCAAGAAATATGCTTTAATGATTCATTAACTTAAGTGCGAGTCCCCTCAATCCAACCTCTCACTCATGTATTTATCCAACCTAAATTTGAAACTGCCCAAGGTCCTAGCTTCAATAACCCTACTAGGCAGAAAGTTGTGAAGACAGTGAGGCCAGAGGGTGATTACTTCCCAGTAAAAGTAGGCCTCAGACAGGGATGTCTGATGTCACCATTGTTGTTCAATATATTTATAGATGGAGTTGTAAGAGAAGTGAATGCTCGGGTGTTGGCAAGAGGTGTGGGGTTAAAAGACAAAGAATCTAACACAAAGTGAGAGTTGTCACAGTTGCTCTTTGCTGATGACACTGTGCTTTTGGGAAATTCTGAAGAGAAGTTGCAGAGGTTGGTTGATGAGTTTGGTAGGGTATGTAAAAGAAGGAAATTAAAGGTGAATATATGAAAGAGTAAGGTGATGAGGATAAAAAAATTAAGTAATGGAAGACTGGATATCAGATTGGAGGGAGAGAGTATGGAGGAGGTGAAGGTATACAGATATCTGGGAGTGGACGTTTCAGCAGATGAGTCTATGAAAGATGAGGTGAATGATAGAATTGACGAGGGGAAAAAGGTGAGTGGTGCACTGAGAAGTTTGTGGAGACAAAGAACTTTATCTATGAAAGCAAAAAGGGGAATGTATGAGAGTATAGTTATACCAACGCTCCTAAATGAGTGTGAAGCATGGTTGGTGAATGTTGCAACAAGAAGAAGGCTGGAGGCAGTGGAGATGTCTTGTGTGAGGGCAATGTGTGATGTGAATATAATGCAGAGAATCCATAGTTTCGAGATAAGGAGGAGGTGCAGGATTACCAAAATTATTATTCAAAGGGTCAGCAGGGGTTACTGAGATGGTTCGGACATGTAGAGAGGATGGAACGAAATAGAAGGACTTGGAGAGTGTATAAATCTGTAGTGGAGGGAAGGCGGGGTAGGGGTCGGCCTAGGAAACATTGGAGGGAGGGGGTCAGTTACTTTACAATAATTTTACTATCTGGATGAGACGAATTGAATTTGTTTATGACAATAAATATCCAGGGAGTATTAATCGTTGTGGAATCCACGTTGTACTTCGAAAAACCCAGGGAACATAACTGTTAAAATCCTTCATCCCTGGTGCTGCCTGTAGAAAGTCACATCAAAGCTGCCTGTGTCTTGTTGTTGGTCTTGATGGTTGACTTGTAGCTGAAACATGGAGGTAGTTGCCTGGATAGTGAGTGGCCTTATTTCTCCTGAAGTGACTTAGAATATTTTCGATTATTAAAATTGTATTATTGAACACGTGGTTCTCTTGGTTCAAGAGATCGTTTTATTAATGTAATAAAAGTCACATATTTGTGACGGAAGGGGAAGCTGAACATAGAAATATTCGGTGAGAGGAGAAACATTTTAAATTGAGAGAAATGTTATGTGTGTCACAGAAGAGACGCACCTGCTGGCAAGTCTTTACTGCCTACACCCACTGACGGTCAATATCCCTCACGTTGGGCGAGCTCTTGCTATTTTCTGCGTTCTAATTGCTAGCTGGTTCTGCTTGTGAGAGCTTTGATATTACACAGGAATTTGCTGCTGCCTGGGCTAGATAGCGCTGGAGCGGTTGTTTCTCTTTTATAAAAACGAGAGAAATGGTTCATAATACAAACGATTGGTAAGATTCCAGTGCAGCATCGTGCTATCCCTTATTGGCTATGTTTCTCACATTATCAAGGAACTATGATAATGTGAGAAGTCACGAAGCGCTTGCAATTCGCTATTTTTTATAGTGGTTGTTCTGAATATATATATAATATATATATATATATATATATATATATATATATATATATATATATATATATATATATATATATATATATATATATATATATATATATATATATATATCCATCACTATCCATTACGCCATCGATCTTACAAACAACATGAGCCTAGCGAACTACTTGTTAACAACCATGTTCTTAGTGACTGTTGACAACCATGTTCTTAGTGACTGTTGACAACCATGTTCTTAGTGACTGTTAACAACCATGTTCTTAGTGACTGTTGACAACCATGTTCTTAGTGACTGTTAACAACCATGTTCTTAGTGACTGTTAACAACCATGTTCTTAGTGACTGTTAACAACCATGTTCTTAGTGACTTGACATCCATGTTCTTAGTGACTGTTAACAACCATATTCTTAGTGACTGTTAACAACCATGTTCTTAGTGACTGTTAACAACCATGTTCTTAGTGACTGTTAACAACCATGTTCTTAGTGACTCCTGACATCCATGTTCTTAGTGACTGTTAACAACCATGTTCTTAGTGACTGTTAACAACCATGTTCTTAGTGACTGTTAACAACCATGTTCTTAGTGACTGTTGACAACCATGTCCTTAGTAACTATGATATTTTATTTATTTAATTGGGGCTATGTAATAATTTTCAACTTGGATACCATTTAAGTTTAGTGTGACCACCAAGAGATAATAACTCTTACAGTCAGAATGTTTCATTTTCATCCATAATGGAAAGCTGTCTAGGCTTAGTTTTAATTGGACAGATGTTTCGTTTCCGCGATGTTTTGCCCTGTATGCCTGCTAGAATTGATTTAAAAACGTGAATAACTAAAAGAGGAACTTATTCTGATTCTAATTAACATCGCCTAAATGAAATTAAAACAGCTGAATATTAGTTTAAGAAAACCACAAAGAGTTTCCTTCTTCATACACAGAAAATCAAAATAAAATTCGAAAATTAGCAACTTTACGATTAAAACAAACATTACAGTTAAAGAAACTATCTTTAAAAAACATTATTATGATGATAATAATCGTTAAATAAAGAGACATTTTTATCAATTAAGAATAACATATTCACTTAGGGTACAAGACGCAGAGGATATATTCCAGACTCAAGAGCCGAATATCGCTGGAAGTGCCACAGGAGACTATAGCTGTACCAGGCCACGTATCAACATAAGGAAGTCCTTGACGATGCAAATGATAAATGAGCATTTTCTTATACATCAACCAGTTAGTAGAAAACTATCCACATAACGGTATCAGTTTGCTAAAAAATACTGAAAAGGTATGAGCAGTGTACTAAAACCATGAACAGCGTACAGTAGGTATGCGCAGTGTGAAAATGATATGAAGAGTGTTAAAGGTATAAGCAGTGTACTATAGGTATGAGCAGTGTACAAAAGCTATGAACAGTGTACAAAAGCTATGAACAGTGTACAAAAGCTATGAACAGTGTACAAAAGCTATGAGCAGTGTACAAAAGCTATGAGCAGTGTACTAAAGCTATGAGCAGTGTACAAAAGCTATGAACAGTGTACAAAAGCTATGAGCAGTGTACTAAAGTTATGAGCAGTGTACAAAAGCTATGAGCAGTGTACTAAAGCTATGAGCAGTGTACAAAAGCTATGAACAGTGTACAAAAGCTATGAGCAGTGTACTAAAGTTATGAGCAGTGTACAAAAGCTATGAGCAGTGTACTAAAGCTATGAGCAGTGTACTAAAGCTATGAGCAGTGTACAAAAGCTATGAACAGTGTACAAAAGCTATGAGCAGTGTACAAAAGCTATGAGCAGTGTACAAAAGCTATGAACAGTGTACTAAAGCTATGAGCAGTGTACAAAAGCTATGAACAGTGTACAAAAGCTATGAACAGTGTACAAAAGCTATGAACAGTGTACAAAAGCTATGAACAGTGTACAAAAGCTATGAACAGTGTACAAAAGCTATGAGCAGTGTACAAAAGCTATGAACAGTGTACAAAAGCTATGAACAGTGTACAAAAGCTATGAGCAGTGTACAAAAGCTATGAGCAGTGTACAAAAGCTATGAACAGTGTACAAAAGCTATGAACAGTGTAAAAAAAGCTATGAACAGTGTACAAAAGATATGAACAGTGTACAAAAGCTATGAGCAGTGTACAAAAGCTATGAACAGTGTACAAAAGCTATGAACAGTGTACAAAAGCTATGAGCAGTGTACAAAAGCTATGAACAGTGTACAAAAGCTATGAACAGTGTACAAAAGCTAGCAGTCAACGCAATAAGGGTTAGAAAATATATCAAAATTTATTGAGAGTAATACATTAGTTTTTATTGGTAAAATCGAAAGAATAATTTTGTTGCAGTTTGACAAACACATTTAGGGTCATAGAAAGCTCCATAAGACACGGACTCTGTTGAGTATTTCCCAGCCCTGACCACCGAGCCCTGGCCACCAAGCCCTGGCCACCGAGCCCTTACCACCGAGCCCTGGCCACCGAGCCCTGGCCACCGAGTATTGGAACACCACAAAAGTTGAACGGAAATTTTTAATATCAGAGTTTGATAGTTAAATTAAATAATTAAATTTAAAAAAATACCTTCATAACATCTGCATATATATATATATATATATATATATATATATATATATATATATATATATATATATATATATATTATATATATATATATATATATATACATATATATAAAATTGTCCATGAACGACGTTTGAGAGGTGTGGTGGGAGCTCAGGACCCCAGGTTCATTGAAGCAGCCGTGTGGTGGGACATCCTGGCAGACTTCTCCAGTAGACCAGCTCCTCCCAAAGAGCACAAACAGTCCCACTGGGACAAACCGATCATGGAAAAAATTGCCAACACAATGCTCACCAACGCTTCAGGAAAGGACAAAGCTCGTCTCCAAGCGGTGAAGGCACCACACTCAGGAGATTTCCTTCTAGCTGTTCCCAATTCCTCTCTGGGGACTCGAATCGACCCACAGGATATTCGGATTGGTGTTGCTCTTCGCCTAGCCGCCCCCATACTCACCGAACATAAGTGTATTTGCGGCAGGGCGACGGCCGATCAATTCGGACTTCATGGTCTCGTGTGTCACATATCAGAAGGGAAGTATGCTAGACATGAGGAGGTCAACGACATCATAAAGAGAAGCCTCGCCACAGCCCGTTGCCCAGCTCAATGTGAACCCCAAATGCAGAGGTCTGATGGAAGTCAAAAGCATCCGGATGGAGCCACTATGCTACCCTGGAAAGATGGTAAGCAGATTGCTTGGGAAGAACCTGTGCTGCCACAATGGAAGACACCTACTTGCCATACTCCGTAGCCGAAGGGGGTGGAGCTGCCAGCCACAGGGAGACCCAGAAGACTCGCAAATAGGAAGGCCTTCCCCCTTGCTATAACTTCATCCCTTGGAGCATGGGGCAAGTGTGCTCTAAAGTTTCTCAAAGAGCTGGGTGAAAAACTCATCATAGAAACCAAG